>JAWRVF010000629.1:0-213973 GCA_036785485.1 Physcomitrellopsis africana | reverse complement strand
TAGTTCTTGTGAATCCTTTGGTTCAACCAAGAGGCTTGCCTATTGTGGTACCAAAAGGACTGCAAGCGGCACCCATGCTCCCAAACTTACTCAACTTTGAAGGGACTTGGAATGAAGATCCCTCGGTTCAAGTAGAGAGATTTGCAGAGCTTCTTACCACTTGTCTCATCACGGATCTTAGATATTATTTAGTATGGTTTCCAACCACATTTAAAGAAGCAGCCTATGAGTGGTATCGTAACCATGCGGCAGGTACCTTTAGGAATTAGGATGTGCTCATGAGGGCCTTCCTAGAGTGGTATAGGCCAAAAGTGGGCCAAAGTGTTGCCTTGTCTGCCTTGGTTGCCTTCCGACAAGGTGTCACAGACATACACATAGTTACCTATATAATTAAGTAGAACTAGGTAAAAGTAGGTAAAAGTAGGTAAAAGTAGATTAATTCTATAATATCTTCTAGAGAAACTTCCTGGAAGCTTCATAGACGCTACTTTGACCGTTGTCGTGATGAGAGTCTTAGCCCTAAGAAACACTGGATCTTTTTTGCCTCTAGTTTCTCAAGTGCAAGATGAGATTCATAAAGTTCATAAAATTGAAGAATTTATATAAAAACATACTTTATTAATCCTAACATATTCTGCCTTTAGAAACCCGCCCTCAAATTTGTCCATAAATCCTAGGATATCATATCAATTGAAGCAAAATTTGGACACAAGATACTTAAGAGAGTAAAGCAGCAAACCCCATAAACCTTTTGATTATAGCTCATGTGGTTAGAGAGAACCATGTTGTCAAAGTAATCCCTCCATGCTGCCTTTGATTCTAGACCCCCTTTGCTTCATACCTTCATTGCTCTTCATTAAAGAAGATCTAAATGCTGAAATTTGGTAAGCTTATAGCTTATCTCATGTTGTAAACACCCTCCAATTATTGCTCCAAGAGCCTTCTCCAAACTTGAGTTATAGGTTCCATCCTTCTTCTTTAATTTTGCCTTCTAACAACTCTGGATCCGACCACAATTTTCCTCATAACTCCTCGAACATAACTCCAATAGCAATCAGTTTTTTATACAACTTAAAAGACTCATATATCTACAAATCACAACAAATTTTGTTCAAAATACTACTCTGATCACAAAGATACGCTCCCTCAAACTTCATTGATTTGGAGATAGATCCCTGTCACTTTGAAAGAACATAACATTTTATTTATAAGACTAATGAGTATCAAACTTGCACTCATCTCTTCTTTAACTTATATAGATCATGTTTGTTAAATTTCACACTCAAATTCGTCTCCTAACTTCCTTTATACCCAAAAAAACCCACACACATGCACTGCCCAAACAAACCCTCAACCCTACCTTCACTCTATTTCTTTTTTCATTCTAACTCGTTATAATTTCACTCATAATTCTTTGCTCAAAGGTCATATTGACTTGAGATTTTGATACAAATTAGTTAACTCTATAAGAAACAAAAACCCAACAAATTTTGCTACTAGAGTCCAAGTGGTTTCCAAGAACCAAGGCCCGAAATTTTGTAACCCTCACTGCCCTAGTCTTAAACACCTACAACTTTCACGACTCATATCTCCCTTGATACTTGATGAAAAGACATGAGAATTATTTCTATGAGTTTCTTATCTTGTCTACTACAAACCTACAAAAATTCGCACTTAAAATCCTTTTCAAGCTTCCTCTATATACAAAAATGTATATTGCCTATCAAAAAAATCCTATGCCTTCAAAAAAAACTCTCTTCCTTCTTCTTCATGACCCTTCCTTGTCATCTCCCTCCTGGTCTTCTTTATCCTCTTGGTCAAAAAGACCTCTTAGCCCAAGTATTTTCCACTTTCTCAACCTTTTCTTTTTTACTAACTTGAAGAAATTTCACTTTTCAAGGTAAATTTCTATTGTATCTTCTTACTACAAATTTTCTATCAACCTTTCTTCTAATCTTAATTTTTTTATTTTAATGCATTCTTTTATGTTTTTCACACTATGTTTTGATTTAGTACACGACACCATATAGGTGTCCATAGTTGATTTCTTGGTTAGAAACTTGGTCAACAAGTTAACCATGTGCCACACATATTAATAGCTTGTTCTTCAAGCTAACTACGTGGCGCACATGTAAAAAACTTGCCTTGCAAGCTAAGGCAAGTGGCCTTCAAAGTCAACACATATTGGAGGTCCTATAGAACATTGCCACGTAGCTTCTAGTTAGATAGTATATATAGAGACAAGAGTGAAGCCTTCTTCACTCTTGTCAACTCCTTTCTTGCTTCTAATCTAGTTTCAAGAGTCTCTAGTTGTCTTGTCTTTTGACAATAGCCATTCCAATTTCTATTGAATACATATTTTTTTATTTCTATTTTATAAGAGAAGTCTCACTTGTCCATTTGATTTCATCGAGTTCTTGTCCTTGACAGTTTGACAAGAGTGAAGATTTATTGTTCTTGTTTTGTGTTAGAAGTGAGTGGATTACCCCACTTCTATTCTTTGTATTTAAAGGTTGCGGACTATCCACCTTTGAATTGACTCTATTTGCTTTCTAACCTCGATTTTTTTCTAAAAAAGAGTGGATCACCCCTCTTTGTGGAAGATTTTTGTTTGATATTAGAGATTGCGGATTACCCTCCTCTAATCCAAATTATAGATTTGCAAAGTTGTCTAAGATGGAAGGAAAAATCATGGATGCTACACTTATCGAAAGCAAGAATAGATTTGCAACTATTGTAGATCTTCAGTAGCTTGTCAACACTCTTAGAGTGGAAATTTCACGAATCACCAATGGTAATCATGGAAGCGCTATTCTAACACCTATGGAGGAAGTCCAGAGCTTACGCCAAGAAGTTGTACAACTGAGAGAAGCAAGTAGATCAGCCTCCCAACCGAATCCAAGAAATCTTGCTTCTTTAAGCATTAAAGAGGCAAAGATTAGTATGCCCGAGAAATTTGATGGAACAAGATCAAAATTTCGAGGATTTTTGCAACAAATCAAGCTTTATTTAAAGTTACACCCTTTCCAATATCCTGATGGATTTACCCAAGTTGGATTCATAGGTGCACTTCTATCTGGAAGTGCCCTTTCTTGATTTGCACCTTTGATTGAAAAAGATTCAAGACTTCTTTACAATCTGAATTCATTCTTTGAAGTATTTATGGCTACATTTGGAAAAAGTGACCGAGAGAGGGTAGCAGAGACCAAGCTTTTATCTTTATGACAAGGATCACGATCAGCTACAACATATGCTGCTGAATTTTAAAATCTTGCTTGCGATGTAGAATGGAATGACAAAGCCCTTATCAACCAATTTTGTTATGGATTGAAGGATAACATCAAAGATTTGTTACTAACAATGTCAAAAGCTGAATCTTTGAAGCAATTTGTTGCTCAAGCAATTGCATGTGACAATCGATTATTTGAAAGGCGCTAGGAACATAAATTCAGTTGGAGAGGAACAAGTCAATTGATGGCAGCAACTCCTAAGTTTTCAGAAACTTACTTGGCTAAACCAAAACCAATGCAAATTGATGCGGTACGCTTTAAACCTCTCACTGAGCAGGAAAAGACTCGACGTCGTCAAGAGGGTTTGTGCTTATATTGTGGAGAATCTAAACACACTGCTCAATATTGTCCAAAGAAGCAACGCAATCACAAAATGAGAAGTATGGCTGCTAGAGAAGACATTGTGTCAGAAAACGAATTTCTCCAGCTACAATAGGGACCGTGCAGCTGGAATCATGTGCAACACCTTGTAAAGGTCCTATTCTCTCCTCAGACCCCTCACCTTGTTTTATAATAGAAGTATCATTAGGACCTAAAAATCACAAAGTCTTTGCTTTATTAGATTCAGGAGCCTCAGCCTGTTTCATAGACGAAGACTTTGTCAAAAAACAAGAAATAGTTTTAATCAAGAAAGCTAAACCTGTGCACGTAGAAGTCATAGATGGTCGTTTGTTATCTTCTGGAGATATCATCCATGAGACTGTTCCTTTAGATGTAGCAATTAAAAGACATACTAGTATAGTAATATTTAATGTGATTAGATCCCCTTCAGATCCGATTATTTTAGGATTATCGTGGTTAGAAAGTATAATCCTCAAATAGATTGGATTTCTCGTAACCTCGACTTTTCTTGTAGTTCAACCCAAGAATCTAGTAGTCAAGTAGAAATACATAAGTCTAGTATATCCAAACCCTTACTAATAGGTGCGAAAGCTTTTATACATGCGGCAAAAGAAGGACCATCTTTTGTTATATATGCCACACCTATTTCGGATACTGAGAAGACTACAAGTAATATTCCTAACCAATATCAAGATTTTCAAGATGTTTTTGAAAAGAAAAACGCAGATATTCTTCCACAACATCGACCTTATGATTGCTCAATCAACCTTGAAGCAGGAGCTCAACCACCATTTGGACCAATCTATAGTTTATCGCAGAACGAGTTAATTGCATTGAAGGAATATATTGACGAGAACTTGGCTAAGAACTTCATAAGTTATTCGAAATCTCCAGGAAGAGCTCCTATCTTATTTGTAAAGAAAAAAGACAGATCCTTACGGATGTGCGTAGATTATCGAGGGCTTAATAAGATTACCATCAAGAACAGGTATCCTTTACCTCTGATTTCAGGACTGCTTGATTAACTCAGCCAAGCAAAGATCTATACAAAAATAGATCTACGAGGAGTATATAATTTGATCCGCATCAAAAAAGGTGACGAATGGAAGACTGCATTTCGAACTAGGTATGGGCATTTTGAATATAATGTCATGCCATTTGGACTCACAAATGCACCAGCTGCTTTTCAACATCTTATGAATGATATTTTTTGTAAATTTCTTGATGATTTTGTTGTCTGCTATTTAGACGACATTCTAATCTACTCTAAGAATGCAGAAGAACATGAATTTCATGTTTGTCGTATGTTACAAAAACTTAGAGATATAAGATTATACGCCAAGATGGAAAAGTGTATATTTCACACTACTCAAGTTGACTTCTTAGGATACATCATTTCTAATAACGGCTTAATGATGGATCTTAAGAAAGTTTAGACAATTATGGACTGGAAAATTCTAAGGACAGTAAGAGATGTATAGTGTTTTTTCGGATTTGCCAATTATTATCGGATCTTCATTAAGAACTTTTCTCAAGTTGCAGCTCCATTGACACGCTTAACTTGTAAAGAAAAACTTGAGTGGAGCAAAGAAGCAAAAGCATCATTTGAAGCTTTGAAGACAACTTTTACTTCTGCACCAATCTTGTATCGCGTCGACTTTTCTAAAGCATTCTTTATGGAAATAGATGCATCAGATTTTGCATTGGGTGCCGTATTGTCACAAATGGAAAAAGATGACAAAATTCATCCAATAGCTTTTCATTCAAGAAAGTTTTCAGCAGCCCAGATTAATTATGAGATCCACGACAAAGAACTTCTTGCAATCGTGGACTCTTTTCAAGAATGGCGTCATTATCTAGAAGGCGCCTCCCATCCAGTCACCGTATATACGGATCACAAGAATCTCGAGTATTTCATGTCAGCACGTGTTTTAAATCGTCGTCAAGCTCGTTGGAATATGTCTTTGTCAAGATTCAAGTTCATTATCACGTATAGGCCAGAAAAACAACAAGCTTTGTCTAATGTCCTTTCTAGACGTTCTTATCTTGCTCCAAAAGAAAGAGATGTAGCTTTTGATCAACAAAGAACGACCCTCTTGAAGCCAGAACAATTTTATCTTTGAGCAATCAAATCAACATTGACTGTTGATTCGAATTTTCTCAAGAAAATCTAGTCAAGTATGTTCTCAGACCCTCTTGTTCATGATATTAAGAATAATTCATCTAAGTCTCATGATACTTCTAAGTTTGAATTCAAGAACAATCTACTCTACTTTGAGGGACGCTTGTATATTCCAGAAGGCGAAGCATGACTACAAGCTCTTGAAGCTCGTCTTAATTTTCCCACAGCAGGACATTTTGGATACAACAAGACTCTAGAACTAATATCAAGAGATTTTTGCTGGCCTCAAATGTGGAAGGCAGTTAAGGAGTTTGTACAATCATGCAATGTCTGTTCAAGATCAAAAATCCCTCATCATTGATCTTAGAGACTTCTCCAACCACTACCTATACCAGAACATCCATGGTCTTCTATCTCTATGGATTTTATCACAAATCTATCAATTTCAAGTTCATATGATTTCATATTCGTGATTGTAGATCGGTTCACCAAGATGGCACACTTTGTACCATGTACAAAATCTATCACAGGTGAAGAAACAGCTAAGCTCTTTCTTGACAACATCTATCGCCATCATGGATTGCCAAGGGATATTATATCAGATAGAGGAATGCAATTTATATCCAAATTTTGGAGAACCCTGTTCAAGATATTGAAGGTGGATATAAAACTATCTTCAGCCTTCCATCCTCAAACAAATGGTCAAACGGAATGAGTGAACCAAGTCTACGAGCAATATTTGAGGTGTACCATCAATTACCATCAAGACAATTGGACAATTTTTTTGCCATTGGCAGAGTTTGCTTATAATAATTCGATACATTCTTCTACTCAACAAACACCTTTCTTTGCCAATTATGGTTATCACCCACGACTTGATATTTTTGACTTTTCAAAAGCTGATAATCTTGTGGCAAAAGATTTGGCAAATCAGTTGGCAGAGCTACATGCAACAATGAAGGTGCGATTAAAAGAAGCTCAGGAACGACAAAAGACCAATGCAGATGTCTATTGCAAGCAACAATCTCAATTCCATCTTGGTGATAAGGTATGGCTACTTCATCGAAATATTAAGACTGTTCGTCCTTGTGATAAGTTGGACTATCGTAGGCTTAGACCATTCTCAATTTGTGAACAAGTCAATCCAGTCGCTTATCAATTAAAGCTACCAGAGTCTATGAAGATTCATCATGTATTCCATGTGTCTCTACTTGAGCCATATAAGACAACAAATATATAAGGAAGAAAATAAATGCCACCGCCTCTTATAGAAGTGGATAACAATGAAGAATTTGAGGTGGAAGAAGTCTTAGATTTGAGGCGGCGCCGAAACAGGTTGGAATATCTTCTTCATTGGCGCGGATATAATATTAGTGAGCGCACATGGGAACCGGCAAAGAATCTTGCAAATGTAGCAAGGAAGGTGGAGACCTTTTATCAACGATATCCATCAAAACCAAGATGAAGACCTCTCCTATAAAAGAAACAAGATCTAGGCAAGATAACATTCAACTTTCTAACCTTGTTTGTAACTTCTTTATATTTGTGGCGTTGAGGAAATGGAGAACTAACAACCAGCGGATTCAACTCAAGAGCCTTCATTTGCTGACTTGCCGGATGAAACGTTGTGATTGTCACAACTTTCAAGACGATGCAACCGAGATGAAGATCTTCAAGAATGATATGTTTTTCTTAGATTAGATGGTGAGATACAACGTGTTTGATATCACGACCTTGGAAGAGACTCCCAATGTTTGGTGATTTTATTGAAAGTAGGAACAACTCCTGATGGTGTTCCAAACGTGTTATTCAAAGGAAGTTATGAACGTCACAACAATGATCAAATAACAGGGTGGTCTTCTCGCCCCGGAATGGGACATTATCTATGGTTGAGAGGACCCATTAATTACCTTCGAAGAGAACAAAGATCAGAGTATGTGGCAAATACAATCCGGCACATCTTAGACTTCCTCAACATCTAACCACCGCTCCTCGTAGAACTTGTGTCTAAAAGGAGGGGTAATGTCACGGACATACACATAGTTACCTATATAATTAAGTAGAATTAGGTAAAAGTAGATAAAAGTAAATTAATTCTATAATATCTTCTAGAGAAACTTCCTGGAAGCTTCATAGATGCTGCTTTGATTGTATAGGTGTCCATAGTTGATTTCTTGGTTAGAAACTTGGTCAACAAGTTAACCATGTACCACACATGTTAATAGCTTGTTCTTCAAGCTAACTATGTGGCGCACATGTAAAAAACTTGCCTTGCAAGCTAAGGCAAGTGGCCTTCAAAGTCAACACATATTGGAGGTCCTATAGAACATCGCCACGTAGCTTCTAGTTAGATAGTATATATAGAGACAAGAGTGAAGCCTTCTTCACTCTTGTCAACTCCTTTCTTGCTTCTAATCTAGTTTCAAGAGTCTCTAGTTGTCTTGTCTTTTGGCAATAGCCATTATTGTTTCTATTGAATACATATTTTTTTATTTCTATTTTATAAGAGAAGTCTCACTTGTCCATTTGATTTCATCGAGTTCTTGTCCTTGACACAAGGCAAGGATGAGAACATTGTTTCCTACATTTGTAGGTTCGAGTTAATAGCGACCCAATTTATGAGCAACTTGCTCATGCATGATATCCTTTGACATTTCTTTCTTGAGGAATTTTGTAAAGAAAAAATTGTCATAGAAATCTTGAATAGTAGATCCCAAACGCTAGCAGATGCAATCCAAGTAGCCAGGATGGTAGAAGAAGTTGCTAAGGAGTACCATAGTTTATAACGGTGTTGTGAAGTAAATACATCCATATATAGAAATCTAATTTAACTATCTTTTCTTCAAAATTTTATTAAGTTCTTTCTTTCTTCTTACCAATCTAAGTTTTTATATAATTTAGGAAAAATTTCTCATTTTCTTTCTTTTTCTTTGGTTAAATTTTTATTTTATCTTTAATCTTAACTTTAACTTTGATCTAGCCTTGAAACTTTCTTTTATTTCTTTTATCTTTTTTCCAATCTTAGATTTTAGTAGATTCAGGGTTATATTTGTAGATATAAGGAGTTTTGACTTTGAGGTTGAATTTAGGATTTTAATAAGGATAAATAGTAGATTTGGATGTCAATAGTTGGCTACCATTAATAGTGCTGACTTGGAGGATTAGATTTGGGGTTTTTATAACTTTAAACTATTAATTGTTGACTTGGACTTTAAAGACCTTGGTTGCAACTTCTTTGACGAGCTCGGAGGAGAAGAAGACAGGGTTTTTTGGCAAAGGCAGAGAGGTATTGAAAGAAAGCTTCTTCTTGGCATGAGTTTTGGTGGTAGAAATGCAGGATTTGGGGCTTAGATGAGAGAGATATGCTTGTTTGAACTTAGACTACTAATATGACACCTATTGTCACTTTTCAGGGTATATTAGAAGTTTTAAGATACTAGCAAGAAATCAAAAAGTTGTATTAGAAACTAGACTTCAAGCTACACATTTTACATCCAAGAATTGATAGAAATGAGTTCAAAATGAGTGAGATATGGCTAGTTAAGTCCAGCAAATTATACTAGGATTTTGAAGAAGTTAGATAAATAGAAGGATTTGCTTTAAGCTAGAACTTGAGTTTCAAGAAGAATTTGAAGCTTATTTTTTGTATACATATTACTTATACTATAAAGAGTCTATATCTAAAATCTCATATTAATTGAGGCTTTGATTAGGGTGTAATGGCAAATTTATTCTTAGGTGTCTAGGGTTTTGACTTTTAAAAGTATCTGCCAAGGATTTGGTGATATCTAACAATCAGCAATGATTTCATAGCTCAAAATTTATGTGATGAGGATCAAAGGTATGAGTTATGTTTTCTCAAATTTTGAGCTTATTTGAATGGCTGGATCTTAAATTATAAATTTTCAAGTTTCGGATTGAGATTTGACTTCTAAAAGTATCTGCCAAGGATTTGGTGTTATCTGAGGATCAGCAATGATTTCACCGCTCAAAAATTATGTGACAATAGTCAAAGGTATGAGATATGTTTTCTCAAATTTTTGAGCTTATTTAAACAACTGGATCTTCAATTATGAATTTTCAAGTTTTGGATTGAGATTTGACTTCTAAAAGTATTTGCCAAGGATTTGGTAATATCTAATGATCAACAATGAATTCACGGCTCAAAATTTATGTGACAAAGATCAAAGATGACTAAAGAAGTGAACTCTATGCTTCCAAAATTTGAACTTATATAAACGGCTGGATTTTGATTTATAAATTTCCAAGCTTCTAGTTTGTTGATTTATTATACGCATGGTTTTGTGACTATAACAGAAAAATTTAAAAAAGTTTGTGCATATTGGATCCAACTTGATTGTAA
Organism: Physcomitrellopsis africana; assembly: GCA_036785485.1. Classification (NCBI taxonomy): domain Eukaryota; kingdom Viridiplantae; phylum Streptophyta; class Bryopsida; order Funariales; family Funariaceae; genus Physcomitrellopsis; species Physcomitrellopsis africana. Next base: position 203,856 of record JAWRVF010000629.1, on the reverse strand, counting down.
AGAGGGACCTTGCATCTACCTGAAGCGGACTTTTGCCACGACAACGGAGAGAAGATGAGAGTATTCCGAGCTTCATATCCATTCATGCCTAAGAGAAAGGTGAGTACCTAGAGGCACCACCCCGAGCTATGGAGGCCACTCCTTCCATATTCAACTCACGTCCTTTAGATGCTAGACCTCCTTTGCCTCTATCAGCCATCTCGTATGAGCCTGATTGGTACCAAGAGCTCAAGAAAGAGGTTCAAGCAATACAACAAGGGTTCCAAGAGCAACTTCAATAACAAATGAAGACAATGATAGAACAGATGGCACTCTTCCTTAGGAATCAACAAATTAATTTCTTTCTTCCTTTGATAGAATTAGGGAGGCATGCTTTGGGACTATGGTGTACCACATGTCGCCAACCAGGGTACACAGTCTAATTTTGTCTGAGTATCTTGTTTCAATACCAGCCTACTTACGTGCCTCCTTATAGGAACCAATAACGTGTAGCACAAGAGCAAGGGTCAAGGGCTCCAAACCAATTGAAGTTTGAAGTCCACCACTATTGTGAAAAGATGCATCCTCTTAAAAATTATTGGATAGAAGACGGCATTGTGTGTGGAAATTGCGATGGGAATCACCCCATCAACAAGTGTAGATTAGAAGATAAGGTCATTCTTCTCAAACCTATGATTGAAAATTTCTTCCAACAAGCGGTAGATAATCAAAGGAAAGCTCGGCAGTCGGGTAATGATAATACCCTAAGACCCTTAAACTTGTACTATGACCACAACAACCATAGGCAGATACAACAATCTCTTGAGGGTGTTCAATTGCAAGGAAAATATGTGCCTTTGGACCAAAATCAAAGATCCAAACCACTTCCATATTCTAATTAAGATGTTACATATGTCTCTAATCCTTCCACTGTAATCTTGACAGAAACAACAAAGCAGAGTGAACTAGTGAGCTCCACCTCTTTGCATGCACATTTTATTTCTTATGAATCCTAAACTCTTCATTAAAAAAAATAACCTTTCTTACTAGCCATGGCAGTGATGACTAAATCCAAACAAGGTGTATATCCTTCAGTATCACCAGAAGTAGAGCTTAGCTTAGAAGATTTCCAACACTTCTCAAATTTGAATGAGACAACTAAAATTGCGGTGAAGGCAAACCAAGAGGCAAACCAAAGGTTGCCAGAACCTACTTTAGTTGTTATAGAGTCTTCTCCACCATAAGTAGGGAATACAGGAATAGGAATAAAGTCAATAGAAAAGGCCTAGAAAGAGCTCCAAATTCCTTTTAATGAAGTAGCACCTTATTCTCTCTCAATGGATCCATCTATTACTACACCATATGATTTGTAGAAAGACTTGGGAAGGATCAAAGCGGACATTATTATTGCCCAACTTTTTTAGTTTGCACTAGGAGCAAGAAAAAAATTGAAGAAAAAGACCCCAGTTATTAGGCGTCTTAGGCCTAAGGTTAAGCTTGGAGCTAGTATCAAAGCCTCAAAGAAATCTTTTGAGATTAAGGCAGTAGAGATAGAAATATTGATCGTGGATAAGGTGCTCCCTCATATTTTTGTAGATGGCAGTAGCACGCTCAATATTATGCCCCTTCAAATCATAGAACAATTAGGTCTAGAGATTACGGAGTCCTCATCTTATGTGATCAACATGGCCAATCAAATGCCAGAGGCGCCAATACGACAAATCACTAATTGTAAGATGACAATGGGCAAAGAAGTATACACCATAACCTTCCAAGTTATTGAAATGCACTCGAATAGACACTCATTCCTTCTTCTTGTAGGAAGACCATGGTTGCGAGCAGCCAATGCCAAGATAGATTGGAGTGGACCCAGGCCTCACATTGTATATGGGCCTGAACACAACCCCACAAAGGTTTACATTCAACCTAGTTTCCCTACTTGCTTCCAATATTCAGCATCATCTTCTGATGATGAGTTCAGTCCCCGTAAAAGAATTCCCAAATTGTTAAAGGAAGTTTGATTTGTAGTTCTTGGTGATGTCGGAGAGCTTTTTCCACCACTTGAAATCCCTACTCAATTATATTGCTTGGGCCCAGTACTCTATGACTGGGAAGATGATGGTGAGTTCTCTACTTGGCTCCAGAAGCACCTCCACACAAAGTTTGAGTCCACTAGAGATGTTAATTTTATAGATGGAATCATAGATGGACATTTTGATACAAATGACATCGATCTAGCTACCTTGATAGACGATATTTGCTACCAAGATACATGCGAGGTAATATTAGATGGGACTCAGCTTCTCGATTGGGATCCAATATTAAATGAAGATGTCTTGGTTTCTCCCTTACACTTCAAAACCACCTCTTCAGGCATCACTGTTGGCAACAATGTACTCGTGTATCCGCCCATTCTAAACAATTGGTACAAGGGTACCACTGAGCAATCCCATGTGAGCCCAGTAGATTGGCAAGAACTTCATGTGTCTTTTGAACACAAAGAACCTCATATGATTAAGGTCGGTAGTCAACTAGACATAGAATAAGTAGGGTGGTATAAGAAGCTAGTCATGGAGTACCATGACGTCTTTGCTTGGTCTAAGAAAGACCTCAAAGGCATCCCTCGAGAAGTGGTTCAACACTACATTTTCTTCATTCCTATTATGCCCGCAATTCGCCAAAAAGAGTGGTGGATGAACTTGCAACTCCAATTGATTGTCAAGGTAGAATTGGAGAAGTTGTTGCAGGCTAGTTTCATTTGGCCTATAGAAATTACAGATTGGATTTTTCCCATGGTCTTGGTCAAGAAGAAGAATGGCAAGCTGCGTATATGTATAGATTATCAGAAGCTTACTCAATGCACTCAGAAGGACCACTTTCTTCTATCCTTCATCAATACAATCTTGGATGAAGTGGCGGAACATGAACTTTATATTTTTATGGATGGATATTTTGGTTATAATCAAATTTTGATTCATCCAAATGATTACTATAAAACTACATTTACCACACTTTGGGATACATTCATCTACGTGGTCATGTCCTTTGGATTGTGCAATACACCATCCGCATTCCAAAGGGCCATGACCTATGCCTTCTCGGACTTACTTCACACATCAATGACATTGTTCATTGATGACTTTAGCACTCAATCCTCGAAGGCCGATCATTTGGCTTGTGTTCATAAGAGCTTCGAGAGGTGTAGGAGGACTGGAATAGCATTGAATCCTAACAAGATTTTTTTGGTAGTATAATGGGGCATGTTGTTGGATTATGTAGTTTCAAAGGCTGGTAGAGAGTCGGACCCTGAAAAGATCAAGGTTATAGTTGTTTTGCTTCCTCCAACGGATGTTAAAGGGATCTAAAGGACCTTGGAATACATTGGTTGGTAGCGAGAGGTCATTCTAGACTATGCCTCTACTTCCCTTCCCATCAATCGGTTACAACAAAAGGTTGTCAAATTTGAATGGACTATAAAATGCAAAAATGCTTTTGAGGTACTCAAGTCCAAACTAAGTACATATCCTATGTTAAGGCCTCTCAATTGAAAATTGCCCTTCCATGTGTATTGTAATGCATTATGTCAACCTTTGAGTGAGAACGGGAATGATTATCCGGTGGCCTTTGTTAGCCGCCAACTAAATCATGCTAAGAATAACTACACCACCATCAAACAAGAATGTTTGACCATGGTATTCTCCCTCAAAAAATTCCGTCATTACCTCTTCTTGACCCACATGGTCTTTTATGTGGACCACATGATAATCAAATACCTGGTTAACAAACTAGATCTTAGTGGCAGAATTACACGATGGATATTGTTGTTGGAAAAATTTGATTATACAATCCAATATAAACTGGGTAGAAAACATATCCAAGCAGATCATCTTTCTAGATTGCTAGGAGAATCTAGTACAATGCTAATTGATGATGCTTTTGTGGATGAGGATCTCTTTCTTATGACCTTATCTCCCATCTAGTACCACAACATCGTGGAGTTCCTTCGAAATCAGCAATTGCCACCAACTCTATTAAAAAATGATCATCAAAAGGTACGGATTAATAGTTGGCATTTTGCAATAGTAGGGGGCCAATTATATCCCCGTGGAATTGATAGTCTGCTCCGTAGATACGTGAATGATAACAAAATCCCTGCCATCTTATTCTCTTGTCACGATTGTGGTTATGTGGGACATTTTTCTAGCACCTTGATTTCCCATTGAATTTGAGGCCCCTTCGCTTTGAATGGCCATTGATGCCCAGTTGACTAGCAAGAAGTCATTAGTCCATCGCCTTGAGAGACTGGAGCAATTAGAAAAGGATCAAAAGAGGAGCGCTCAGCACATTGAGACCATTCAAAGGCGCCGGAAAATAACTTTTGACAAACACCACAAGAAGCAAATCCTTCAGCCTTGTATGTTAGTCCTTTCAGAAGACGCTCGTTGCTTAGATTTTCCTAGCAAGTTTGATGCTTTGTAGTTGGGCCCTTACCTTGTCAAAGAAGTTTTTTCGAATAATTTGGTTCAACTTCAAATATTAAATGGAGAGGATTTCTCCACTCGTACGACCGGAAGTCGATGCAAAGAATACAAGGTGTGAATTGATGCAGTTAAAGAGAATGTCCAAGGATTTTCATGATTAGTTTCCTATGGTTGAAGGGAAGGCCTTGGTTCTCCAAGAACTTCTCATCATGGTGATATTGAGTAGAAAGCAAGGATTATAGATTCAAGGCACGGATAGACAGATATCTTTTATCCATCATCTTCTCTACTCTTTTCTATTCTTCTCTATCTTTCCTTTGTGCTAGTCTCTTCACTTCATCTTCCAAGGGAATGACCTTGCCAAATAATTTGGAAGAGTGAGGCACAAGGAAGAACAAAGGCAATTATATTTCATCTTCTAATTATAAGTCTTGAAAAAATCCAAAATAGAGTGATTTAGGATAGTAGGTCAAATTAGTAGTAGAGATGAGAGATTATAAGTTGTTATTTTTTTCCTAAATTTCAATATCCCAAGGTGCTAGTTCAGTTGGCTATATAAGTTGTGTTCAAGTGGCCCGAAACTCGAATCGTTCTATTGACTATTAGACTATGCCAATTGAGCTAGTGTAAGTGCAAGAATTAGCCAACTACTATAGCATGAGAGATATATTTAGTATATTTCAAGACATCAAGGTTCAAATCCATTTTAATGGAGGAGGACTACAGTTGAATTTTCAATTGTTTAATTGATTTTGATTTTAGGACCGATTTCTTCAATTAAGAGTAGATATGGGATTCTATTATTTTTTTCTATCTCCCTTTTAGTCCAAATTTGCTCTGACGAGGAAGGAAGGATGGATTGAATAATTTTATTATCTATAGCTCCAAGCCTACTGCATTAGGGGCGGATTACTTTCTCCTTAGTCTTTTAAATAGTATAAGGTTGACCATGTGTCCAATGGATGAAGCACCTATAGCAGCAGGAGACACTGGATCCATCCTACTTAGACAAGTAGCTCACTGATGGTCGCCATGTGTCAATAAAGAAAATGGCACCATTTCTTATCATTGTTCTTTTTTTTCTTATTTCTCTCATTTAAGTTATAATTTAGAATAAAAATAATAATTAGTAGCTTAAAAAATATCAATTGTGTAGAATTAATTTAATGGTGATTGTAAATCATTAATTTACTAACAATTTCTAATTATATTGGATTATAGTACCGTATGTAGTAAATTTTTATTAAATTCTAAATCAAAGTGTTATTTTAAATGGTGAATTTTGGCGGCATTTAGTAATTTAATCACTATATTAAAATGCTAGGGAATTGTTAAAAATTATAGAAGACCTTATTTAGATTTATGATAAAGATCTTGAACTCTACGATAATATAAAGTTTTTGCTAAAGAGTAATAAGCCTTAGATAATTGATTAAGGCTAGTGTCAATTATTTTTTTTTAATTGGTCAGGATATTGTGGAAAAATAAATAAATATATAAATCTTTTTGTCTCCATTGTGGTTAGAATAAAAATTAGGAAAGAAATGGAGAAATTGAAGGTAGCATGGTAAAAAGATATAAATTGATTAAATAAAAAATTAGAGAATTTTACTACAAAAATTAAATTTTGTAATATTTCTAGGTGAAATTGGGATAGGAAAGGCCCCTAAACAACGCCCTTACAATCTCCCATAAGGATGAGTTTAGGACTTAAAAAAAAAAAAAAAAAAAAAAAAAAAAAGAAAAAACGAACAAAGACCAATTTGCCTTTGGTTCCTAGTTGACATGGCCTGCCGGTTGAAAACTGGCGAGTTTGGTTCGAGTCGGTTTGGATCTAGCTGCTTGGAGTTGTCAACTTTGGCGATAGTTGTTAGCAAGATGATTGGCGGAGGACGGCACTATTGTCGAACGGGCCGCTCGACGTACGCGGGGATTGCAACTGGGCGAATGGTAGTGGATTGTGTAGAGTCTAGACATTGCAAGGGGGCTGCCGGCTGCGACAGGGTGTGTCTTTGCGGAGGATTGGCAAGAGGGTGCAATTGGAAGTCGAAGTTTGACGATCCAATACGGGAGAGAGTTTTTACAGAAGAGCAGAGTGGAGTCTAAGCTCTGGAGGGTTGAGAGCTCCGGGAGGTCGGTTTTGCTAGAACCCTTGGGAGTTGGTGTTGCGGAGTTAAGGAAGGTTTTGGATGATCCGTTGTCAAGGAAGAGAGGATCTGCCTCAAGAAAGCATCAAGCTTCTAGCTGCAACTAATTTTCTCAAATAAATTGTAAGATGTGAGAAACTCCAAATTTATATATATATTTTGCCTTTTTAGGGCCAATTTTATCACATATAAAAGTCTTAGATGCACAAGAGCACCGAAGTTTGATAAAACACACTAAACCTTGAGAAGGATTTTATCCAAAACCTAGTAGTACATATCTCCTAATCGAACTATCCAAACTAGCTCAAATTTTTTAATAAGTACTGATATATTCTTAACAACTACTACAACAAATTTCGACTATAGATTCATTGCCGATCATCAGATATCACCAATAATGTTACGGTAGTTTCAAACCCTTCACTATTGACACTTGCACGCAAAATTCTTCATATCTCATAACTCTAGTACCCAAATGCCTTGAAATTTGGTAAATAGTTTTTCAATATAATAATACACATCCTTGAAAATTTTGAGCCAAAAATTCGTCCAAGAGAGCAAGATATGGCTCAAACCATCACTATGAACAAATAGTAAACTTACTTCCCTTGGAATTGGATGCCTTGACTTTAACCTATAATATCTCCTTCATCCAAATTCTAAAAGTAGTTATTTCTTTGCAAAAAGTATAGATCTTAAAATATCCTTTCCAACCGCACCTTCCAATCTCCAAAAACCTTCATATAACTCCGTATATCTTGAAAAGAGCAACAATATATACCAAATCTTCACCTTAACTTTAAACAACTATATCTTTTTCATCCTGACTCCAAATTTCCTACTTTTTGTGCTCAGATTATACCTAAAACTCCAATTTTTTTTTAATCCTAACCTTTGTTCTTTGAATAGCCACCTCAAAGTTGCTCCCAACTTCAAGAAGGCGGCAAATAGCTCGTAGAATCACGTTGGACATGACCACCGGCCAATGGGGGTGAAGGCCTCCATTCCTATTCTTCATCCATCCATTTTTTTACATTGGTGGTTCAGATTTTCATCCTTAGGCCCAATTTCAACTCTTTGAACATTATACTAAACATCTAGGTTCCATACTACTTACACACTGTAGCCAAAAAAAAAAAAATAATCAAATATAGTTTCTATCAACTCTATCTAAATTAATTTACTAACCATTCTAGATCACACTAGAATTTATTAACATATTAAGTAATTTAGTTGGTTTTTATATATTATAACCATTTATAATACGACACCGCTGGTTAGAAGATCTCGGTGCGAGGCGCGGCTTGTGATTTGTAGAAGAATTCTGGAGCGGTAGTGTTGTATTGTAATTACTTATAGTATGTAAAATCCACTTAAAATATATAATATGTTTATAGATTTAAATATGTATTAGAATGATTAGTAAAATAAATTAAAGGGAGTTGGTGTAAGAAAATTTATTTTAGATTTTTACTTAGTTTGGTTATGGCTTTTAAATTATATAGAACCTAAATATTTAGTATAAAGCCTTGAGAGGCAATTGGGATCCATAGAAGAAGAATTAAACTACTAAGAGGCCTTTCTGAAAGGATGAAGACAAAGTGAGGATGAATGAAGATAAGGGGTGAAGTTCTTCATTCCTATTGATCAATGGTCATGTCCAATAGGCTTTGAGGAGGCTGCCTACAACAAGAATAAGGATTTTGGTAACTTAAAGGAGGCCATTTGAAAATCAAAGACTAAGGTTAGAAAGCTTGTTTTTTAGGCTATAATTTTAGTATAAAAATTGAAAGATTTAGAGTTTTTATGAGGAAGAATTAGGCGCTTGAAATTAAGGCGTGCAAATTGTACCTATGGTCACACTTTTGAGGATTGGAGGAGTTGTATGGAAGCTTTTGGAGATTGAGAGGTGCGGTTGGAGAGGGGGTTTTAAGATCTATATTTAATGAGGAAGAATTACTAAATTTGGAGTTTTAAAGAAAGAGTTATTAGGAGTCAAAGACAAAAAATTGAATTCCAAGGTAGTAAGTAGGCCATTTTATTTATAGTGATGGATTTTGCCATATTTTGAGTTTCTAGATGAATTTTTGTCTAAAAATTTCCAAGAAGGTGAATCTTTGTGCTAAAAAGCTATACATCAAAGTTTTATAGAATTTGGACATTAGATTTGTGAGATATAAAGAATTTAGTACATGGATATTTGTAAATAAGGGTTTAAAACTATTGTTAGGATTTTTTGGATATCTAAAGATCAATAAATAATCAATGGTTGAAACTTGTACTAGTTTTTAAGAGCACATCAGTACTTCATGTGAAATTTTAGTAGATTTGAATAGTTAGATTAAGAGTTATGGATTGATGAAGCTCAAGAAAAATTCCCCTCCTAAGGATGAATGAGGGTTTAGAGTATTTTGTTATAGTTTGAATGTTTTTATGAAATAAAACTTATGTATTAGGTGTAATAGCCCTAAAATAAAGACTTTTATAAAATTTTGAGGATTTTATTATTTTGGATCCTATTTGAGTATTTAATTGCAGCCAGAAGCCTAGCACTTTCTTGAGGCAAATTCTCTCTACCACGACAGCGGCGTGAGGAGTAGTGTGGAAAAGGGCAGCGGATCGGTGGATTTGCAAAGTATTGCGATGTGAGGTTTTTATTTTTTTTTCTTCTATTGATGTGAGGTTGATTTACATATTGGTTGATAGTTGCTATGCTTGATCGTTCAATCGTGCTTGTATGCAAGAATTTTGGCTTCAAAGATAGCGCAGAAGCACTATCCAGTTTTATTTGGAATTAGATCAATCAAGTAGGACACTTATTCATGCAATTCTATGATTTTTTGGAACCATTCATACATGTTGATGTTCATGTATTTCCATGTATGCCTTGTGAATGGAATGATATTGTCATTGGCAAATGAAATGGTTGGAGGTGCATCACTACTTTAACAATTGGGAAATTGTGAACTATCTGCTGCTGGTCCTCTGATGCATGCGGTTATGAGTGTCAAAATCATATGTTGAGAAGCTCATTGCAAAGATCACAAAAAACCAATAAGATTAGGCGAAGAAAACATTCAATTTGAGTTAATTTTAAAGAAGTTATGCTCAATTAAAATTTGGTTGACTAAAAGGAAATGAATTCGAGGTAAAGAAAAATTTAAAAAAAAAATAAAAGGAAAAAAAGGAAAGGAAAAGAAAAGAAATAAAAGAAAATATATAAAAAAAGAAAGTGATTGAAAAAGAAAAGGCGATTTTAAAAATATAAAAAAATAAAAAAAATTTAAATTAATTTTTTTCAAAAAAAAAAAAGTAAATAAAAAAATAAATAAAATTTAAGATTATTATTTTTTTTTGTTTTTTTATTTTTTTTAAATTAAAAGAATAATAATAATAATAATAATAATAATATCATAATAATAATAATAAGCAATAAAATTGATCAATAAATTTGAATTATTAGTTCAATGTTAAATTATAGTTGAATAATTAATTTGAATTGAAGGCTAATTGAATCTAATTTCGACCATGGCATATCGATTATTCAATTAAGAGGAAATTAATTCAATTAAGAAGGCTGAATCAAAGTTATAAATACGGCTGTGGGCATAGTAGCTCCTCTATTAAGGGGGAGGTTATTTTGCTTGACAGAGTGGATTATCCCTTTTTCTTGATAACACATAAATTTTTCTAGAAGTTGTGGATTATCCACTTTTAAACTAATATTGTTCCTAGAATTTTTTTCTTTGTTCTTGAGTGTTTTATTTTATAATGAGAGAAGACATTTTTTTCTTTTTTTACTATAATATCATGACAGAGCATGTTGAAATGAAGAGTGCAGTGGCACAAATGCAAGAATAAATGAGAAAATTAATGCTTGCAATACATCAACTCAATGCACCGCCACAAGGAACAACAAGATTAGTAGGAAGTGAAGATATAGAGATGATTTGAGCGGCTTCAAGCTATACCACTTCACCTATGATTGAATACCATTCAAGCATCAAAGAACCAAAAATTAGTTTGCTGGAAAAATTTGATAGCACCAGATCTAAATTTTGAAGATTCATCAATCAAGTACAACTAGTGATTGAACTTCAACCCCAAATTTATCCAACCCAAGAGTCACAAGTCAGGTTTATTCAAACACTATTGTCTAGTTCTATTTTATCATGGTTTTCATCCTTTCTTAAACAACGTGATCCAATATCGAATAATTTGGAGGCATTTTTAACAAAATTTTGATCTATGTATTGAGAATATGATACAATTCATGTCGCAACCAACAAGATTCATATCTTGTAACAAGGCAATCGATCAATGATATCATATGCTTGCTGAATAAGAAAAGACTCGTTGTCGTCAAAAAAAATTGTGTTTATATTATGGAGAATCTAAGCACATTACCCAACATTGTTTGAAGAAATGACGCAACCACAAGATGAGGAGTACGATTGTCAAAGAAGACAATATGTCAAAAAACGAATTTATCCAACTGCAATAGGGACAGTACAACAAAAATCTTGTACAATTTATAGTAAAGGTCCTATCCTCTCTTCATGACCCTCTTCTTGTTTTATAATAGATGTCTATTTGGGACCTAAAAATCACAAAGCCTTTGCCTGATTAGATTCAAGAGTCTCAGTGTGTTTTTTAAATAAAGAATTTATTAAAAATCGTAGAATATCTTTAATACAAAAAACTAAATCCGTACATGTAGAAGTCATAAATGGTCGCTTATTATCTTCTGGAAGTATTATTTATGAAATCCTTCCTATAAATATAACAATAAATGGTCATAATAATTGTGTAGTCTTTAATATAGTTAAATCTCATTCTTATCTAGTCATTTTAGATTTATCATGGCTAGAAAAGTATAATCCTTGAATAGATTGGATTTTTTGTAGACTTGATTTTTCTCAAAGCATTAATAAGAGTCCTGTAAATCAAATAATAAATCATAAGTCTAGTATAGTAAAATCCGTATTTATAGGTACAAAAGCTTTTATGAATGAAGCAAAAGAAAGATCATCTTTTGCCATTTATGCTACATTTATTTCTAATGGTGGAAGGACTTCAAGTGGCATTCCAAGCTAATATCAAGATTATCAAGATATTTTTGAGAAAAAAAATGCAGATATTCTTCCAGAGCATCGTCTATATGATTGTTTAGTTGATCTTAAAGAAAGAAGTCAGCCTCTATTTGGAACAATCTACAATCTATCCCATAATAAATTGGCTAAACTCAAGAAATATATTACTGAGAAATTGGCTAAGAATTTCATACGCCATTCAGAATCTGCAACAAGAGCTCCTATCTTATTTGTAAAGAAAAAAAATGGGTCACCACAAATGTGTATAGATTATTAAAGACTCAACAAGATTACCATTAAAAATAGATATCTTCTACTTCTGATATCTGGGCTTCTTGATCAACTGAATCTAACTAAGAATCATATAAAAATAGATACAAGAAGAACATATAATTTAGTACGTATTAAAGAAGGTGATGAATGGAAGACTATATTTTGAACAAGGTATAAATATTTTGAATATAATGTCATGTCTCGCGGACTTACAAATACACCAACTACTTTTCAATATCTTATGAATGGTATATTTTGTGAGTTTCTGAATGATTTTGTTGTCTATTATTTAGACAATATTTTGATCTACTCTAAGAACATAAAAGAACATGAATTTCATATTTGTCATGTATTACAAAAACTTAGAAATGCAAGATTATATGTCAAGATGGAAAAGTGTGTATTTCACACTACTCAAGTTGACTTCTTAGGATACATCATTTCAAATAATGGTTTCAAAATGGATCCGAAAAAAGTCTAGACAATTATAGATTGAAAGATTCCATAAACAATAAGAGATTTGTTATGCTTTTTGGAATTTTTCAATTACTATTGAATCTTCATTAAAAACTTTTTGCAAGTTGTAGCTTTATTTACATGCTTAACTTGTATAGACAAATTCTAATTGAGCAAAGAAACAAAAGCATTATTTGAGGCTTTAAAGAGAGCTTTTACTTCTACACTAATCTTGTATTATGTTGACTTATTTAAGGCATTTTTTATGGAAATAGACATATCAAACTTTGCTTTGGGGGCGGTATTGTCACAAATGGGAGCACATGATAAATTCCATCCAATAACTTTTCATTCCAAGAAATTTTCAATAGCAGAAATCTACTATAAAATCCATGATAAAAAACTTCTTACAATTGTAGATTCTTTTTAAGAATAGCATCACTATCTGGAAGGCGCTTCTAGTCTAGTCACCATTGTCACATTACATGGCTTTCTGTATGGGAATACACTGGGTACCTGGCTGTGGAGAGTTTATTTGAAATTTGATGGCAAAAATCCAACATGTGGTTTGTCCTCAATAAAAAAAAAATATATATAAAAATCTCACAAAAGAGAAGTTATATACATATAAACCCTCTTGTATTCAAATAAGTTTGTACAAAAAGGGTTCAAATTTCCACAAAAATCCTTCAAAACTTTATTCACTCGCAAGCACTTATTTCTTGATGAATTTTAGAGTCTAATTACTTTTGATCCAACCATTCAGTTTCTATAAAATTTAGTTTAGAGTGTAGATAATCCTCTTAAGTTTCACCACAAAAAAAAATCAACCATAAATTCATTTCCAATCATAAAATTATTTCCAATCGTCTGATATCTCAAAATTCCTAGCAAGTGCTTAAAATCCTAGCTCAGAGACATCTGAGCATTATTTTCCTTATATCTCACAAATCCAAAATCCTAATACCACAAGATTTTTGCACATAGTCTTGTGACATAAACATATACATTTCTGAAAATTTTGAGCCAAAAATCTATGAAATTGCCTAAGATATAGCTCAAAATGTAACCACTATGTAAGCGGGTCACTTATTGCCCTTAAGTTTGTAAGCACTAACTTCAACTCCCAATATCTCCTTCCCTAGCTTGCATTTTATCGAGCTATATATCTAAAGTGTAAAAGTGCTCTCTCCAACCCTAATTGCCGATCTTTGATTGCTTTCTATATGCGCGAGTTATATCCAAAAGAATGACAATAGGTCCAAAATCAACACCTTAACTTTGAGCGCCTATAACTTCTTCATAAAAAGTGCAAATCACACAAAATTTGCACCTAAACCAGATCCAAAAACCTAAACCTTATGATCCTAGCCTTTGATATTCGACTCCTCTCCAAAAACAAATCCTAAGTCCTAATAAACCCTCGGGCAGCCTATTTGAAGCTCATTGGGCATGATTTTTGGCCAATTAGAATAGAGATTTCTATCATCCACCTCTATTCGTCCACATGGATGACCAAACTATCCTTTTTATACTAAAGACTCTTTTCTAATCCTTCTTTTTATAAGATTTACATACTTGGTGCTTTAAACACCAAATTAAAGAAGTAAATAAGATCTTAAGGATCACCAATGTCTAACATAGGTGACTTAAGATATATACAAGTTACTATCAATATAAAATTAACTTCAAAAGTCACTACTAAAAAGAAAATAAGGTTGTATAAATCTTAATAATAATCCTTTTAATAGATCCTTTCTAAACTAGCAACCTAATCACATCCTATAATCAATAAAAGTCCACTGATATGGCTTTCATTTAGCTATGTAATAAATTATATATTAAATATACATGTATAATTTTTTCACATAGTAGCCAAATCACAATACAACACCGTTGTCATACTGCATTTACGTGCAGTGTATAAAAATATTAAAAATCTTGTTTCTATTGTTAATATATGTGTGAGTGCTAGAGGTTATTTTAGAAGATATTATAAGGAGAGGATTGATTATAGCCACTTAATTAGTGAATTAAGATGGCTATTTGTTTTGTTCCTACCTTATTTATATCCTAGAATAGACTCTTTTGTAATTAGAAGAAAGGTAAAGGTTGTTTTACCTTTCTTGTTGACTTTTGAGGTAGAATGGACCTTATGAAGGGTAAGAAAGAAGAGCATGGGGTGAATAAGGCCCATCCAATAGGATTTGGCTGCCCATGTGGGCGTCTCATAGTCTAATATAGAAAGAAAGGGAGATATACTCCTCTTGTTAGACCGAGAGAAGAGGAGTTTTGAATAGTGAACTTTGGAGAGAGATAGCTCCGAGGAGATAGAAGTGTTTGTAGTGAAAATTGGTGGGTGTGTTCTTCGAGTTGTGAGGATTCTAGAACCTACTCACTTGCTTGTATTGGAGTTGTGAACAAAAGGTTATGCTTGTTTTAGTAGAGTGAGGTTTGCTGCCACCCGACGAAGAGGGGCAGAAACTTCGAGCTGCCACTGCAAATTTGATTTCAATTCTTTCTTAGTGAAATTTATAGAGAGTGTGAAAAATTGAGCTAGCTTTCTATCAAGACATCTCTTGTAGCATTTGGAGTTGGAGAGCAAAAGTTGTGAGCTTGAGAGTGGGAAAGGGTTTGCTGCCACCCGACGAAGAGGGGCAGAAACTTTGTTCAACCACCTAAGTCGGACAGTCTCTTCAATCTTTTTGATAATTTAGGTGCTTATAGTAGCTTGTGTAAGCTTTCCACAAAAACAAAAATCAATACATTTGGAGCTTTGATGAAAGTTTTATAAGCCGTGAAGTATCAAAGAGGGAAAATTGTTGCTAGGGTTTGAAGAGTAGAACCGACTAGCTACAAAAACTGGAGTTTGAGAGGCATGCATGCAAAATTTTAGGGCCAGCTAGATGATGGAGTGAGCTTTCTAAAAAGCTATTGCATGTCCAATTTGGAGAAGGGAAGTGATCACAACAAAGGCTAAAGTGAAGAGGAGCTTTGCTGCCTTTGCATTTGCTTGGAAATTTTAGCGCCTACTTCTTTTAGCTATAACTTTTAAATGGTAAGTCATATATTTGTGAAATTTTGATATGTTTTACAATAGATTATTGGCTTTCCATAGGCTATAAGCACGCTTGATCGACCTTTGGATGAATTTTTAGTGATTTATTTAGTTTCAGCTTGTTGTATAACTTGTATTCCTCATATGCGGTTGTATTTTGAGGTATACTTGAATACATACATACTTTGCTTATACCTTTTATACAAGTATATATACTTGTATTTATATAAGTATTCTATAAGTATTCTATAAGTATTATATATAATATTTGTACAAGTATTTGTACAAGTATTATACCAAGGATTTATACAAGTATTTATATAAGTATTTGTATAAGTATTATTCAAATATTTATACTTTATATTTATACAAGACTTATACAAGTATAACACAAGTATAACTTGAAAGCTTGAAGAAATATTGTGCAAGTATAGAAGATACTTGCACGGCTTCCTCTCATGTTCCCTGCTAGTTCTAAGATAGAACCCATGTCATATGCACTTTCTACCTCGGTTAATCATGTCATGTTGTAAATTAAAACATAGTGTAAAAGATATAAAGGAATGTGTTAAAATAAAAAGATTAAGATTAGAAGAAGAGAGGATGAAAAAGAGAAGGGTTGTGGTTATAACCACATTATCTTGAAGGTTATAATATTTATCACAAGCTCAGGGATGATAGGTAGGCCAAACTACTAATTTCCTGCTGAAATTCCCACTAGCAGTACCAAGTCATGAAGCCAAGGAATTCTACAGTGAAGTCAAGTGGATTCGAACCCACGTCAACTCCAAAGTAGCTAAGAACTTAACCACACAAGCTTCTTTGACTTGGCAGTGAAGGATGTAGTTCTTTCTCTTTTATCTCTAATCTAATCTTAATTGTTTTTTCTACTTATTAGATTTTTTTTCTATTTTATCTTAGATCTACTTTACCTTTATTCTCTTCTATTTTAGATCTAAACTTAAATGTTGTGGGCTGAAATTAGAAGAGAAGTGGGTAGAAAAAAAATGGTAGTAAGAAGGTAGAATAGAAATTTACCTCAAAAAGTGAGATTCCTTCAAATTAATCCAAAAGAAAGGATTGAAGAGGTGGAAAGACATGGCTGAGGTGTCTCTTTGACCAAGGGAAGAAGGAAGACCAGGCCGGGAGGACAAGAAGGGGGTCGTGAAGAAGAGGAGGTTCTTTTTGGAGTGATAGGGTTTCCTTTTGATAGGCAGTAGACGTTTTTGTGTGTAGAAGAAGCTTAGAGAGGATTTTAAGTGAAACCTTTTTTGTAGGTTTGTAGTAGACAAGATAAGGAACATATAGAAACTATTTTCATGTCTTTTGGTTAAGTATCAAGGGAGATATGAGTCGTCAAAGTTGTAGGTGTTTAAGACTAGGGCAGTGAGGTTTACTAAATTTCGGGCCTCGGCTCTTGAGAACCATTTGGACTTTAGAGGCAAAATTTGTTAGGGTTGTGTTCCTTATAGAGTTTGCTACTTTGAATCAAAATCTTAAGTCAATACGATCTTTGAGCAAAGAGTTATGAGTGAAATTGTAACCGGATGTAGGTGAATAGAGAAATAGAGTGAAAGCAGAATTGGGGTTTGTATGGGCAGAGTGTGTGTGTGGGTTTTTTTGGTATGAATGGAGTTAGGGGATGAATTTGAGTGTGAAATTTGATAGATGTGATCTAAGCAAGTTAAGAAAGAGATGAGAGTAAGTTTGATACTCATTTATCTTATGAAAAAAATGTTATGGTCTTTCAAAGTGATAGGGGTCTATCTCTAAGTCAGTGAAGTTTGGGGGAGCATATCTTTGTGATCAAAGTAGCATTTTGAGTAAAATTTATTGGGGTTTGTAGATATATGAGTCTATTAAGTTGTGTAAGAAACTGATTGCTATTGGAGTTATGTTTAAAGAATTATGAGGAAATTTGTAGTCGGATCCAGAGTTGGTAGAAGACAGAATTAAAGGAGAAGGGTAGAGTCTATAACTCTATTTTCAAGAAGAGTTTTGGAGCAAAAATTGGAGGATGTTTACAACATAAAGCAATCAACAAGTCTACCAAATTTCAATACTTGGGGTTTTGATAATGAGGAGCAATAAAGGTGTGAAGCAAAGGGGGTCCAGAATCAAAGGCAGCATGGAGGGGTTTCTTTGACAACATGGTTCTCTCCAACCACATGAGCTATAATCAAAAGGATTATGGGGTTTGCTTCCTTACTTCCTTAAGTACTTTGTGTTCAAATTTTGCTTCAATTGATATGATATCCTAGGATTTATGGGCAAATTTGAAGGCGGGTTTTTAAAGGCAGAATATGGCAAGATTAATAAAGTATGTTTTTATGTAAAATTTTTAGTTTTATGAACTTTATGAATCTCTTCTTGCACTTAAGAAACGAGAGGCACAAAAGACCCAGTGTTTCTTAGGGCTAAGACTCTCACCACGACATTTGGTGCTTCCACTGAGAGAGCTCTAAGGCTTTAAGATTTTTAAGGCAAGATGGGGGATAATAGAACCAGTGGTAGTCAAGCTCAAGGAGGTAGTCAAAACTTTGCAGAGGAGTTCTTTAGGGCCATGCAAATGTTTATGGGACAACAAGTTGCCAATGCAGCTGGACAAGGAGCTACAAAAGCTTTGAAAGCTGTTATTTCTAAGAATGAAAGATTCAATGGAAAGAACATTTCAAAGTTTTTAAGGAATTATACTTGTGAGATGGAAATCTATCAAATTTCAGAGGAGAAGATGATAGAGACATTTGACTTGGCAGTTGTACCAGAGATCAGAGATAAGGTGAAACATCTTCATCAAAATAATTTTGAGATTACTTGGGCTAAATTTGAAGAGAGGCTTCGAGATGAGTTTTTTGATGAAGATGAAGAAAGGATGTCCAAAAGGAATTTCTTTGATTGGGTGGAACAACAACCAGGTAACAATATGGGACCAAGTGAATTGTTAAGAAAATTTGAAAAGAAATTTGGACAACTCTCATTAACAGAGAAGAGGATTCTTGAAGTGAGAAAATCAGAGTTATTTCTACAAGCTGCAAATGAAGCTTTGGAGGATAGACTATTACTTCTTCTTCAAGATGGAGCAGCTGAAGGAGGTTTTAGTACCAATTGGAGACAATTGGAGGATGCAGTAAGTCTTATTGCAAAGCAACAGCGGGTAAAGGCTAGGGGATATGGAATAAAGATGGAAGCTTCAACACCACTAACTACAAGGACATCTTCAATGATACCATCAAACTCTTCAAAGGGTAAGGCTCTAGATGAGGACACTCTAGAGGAATTGGTGAAGGGATTGAAGGAGTTGAAAGTGGAGATGAGTGCTTTAAAAAGAAGTACAAAGTCAAGTATCTCTCAAACTTCTGGAGGACAGAGAGGATATGTCATGAGATGTATTTGGTGTGATGATTGTGATCATAAACGTAGTGATTGTGAATCATATGCTGATGCCATGAAGAAAGGCATCATTACCTTCAAAGATGGAAGGATTAGAGATGCATCTACAGATTTTCCTTTGGATACTAACTTTGCCAAAGGTGGAATGAAAAAATTAATGGAAGATCGAATGATGAAGCCTAAACCAAGAGATTTAGGTAATGCATATTCTTATCAAATTATGGCCTGGAAAAATAATAGTGAAGCTCTATATCCTGAGAATCATGCGACTATGATTAGAGGAGCTCAGGCCATTAGAGAGAAAACAGGATGGAATGATCTAGTTGATGCAATTAGCATCAGAGCTTTTTTAGACAAGGAAAGGGAGAATGAAGACTTTTAAAATGTCTATGTGGAAGTAAAGAGAGGAAGGAATGTAGAAGATGAAGATGAAGAACAAATGAATAAGAAGCAAACACGAAAAGGTGGTGGTACAGGAGAAAGGACAAAAGAAGGCCCAACAATAAATCAACCACCACAAAATACCCTTTCATCTTCACAATCAAAGGAGACATCAACTCCAAAGCAAAGGATGGAAGATAACATGGAAAAGGATAAGGACAAGAAGAAGGACATAGAAAAAGGTAAAACCAAAGGCCTTACTTATAAGCTTCAATCTGATATTGAAACTTCTATTGATTTGAAAGGAGTATTGGAAGGACGGATTTTGGATGCAAAAATTGAATTTACCTTACGGGAGGTCTTAGGAATTGCAAAGAAAGACTTCCATGAGTTGATTATTGATATTATCAAAAGAAAACGCCAAATGACAGTAGAGACAGTGATGACAAGTGCCATTGACACTTGTTTAACTAAAGAAGAGGAGGAAGAGATTGGCCAAGTGTTTTCTATTGAATGTAAGTCAAGCCTTGAAAGAATTATGATTGTGGAGGATGATAAGGTGAGTCATGGGATTGAAGAAAAAGATGTAAATGATGGTATGCCTATTGATTTAGAAGAGGAGGTTTTAGACATGTTTTCTCTTCAACTTCAAAAGAAGAAGGAGGAT
Source organism: Physcomitrellopsis africana (assembly GCA_036785485.1). Taxonomy (NCBI): domain Eukaryota; kingdom Viridiplantae; phylum Streptophyta; class Bryopsida; order Funariales; family Funariaceae; genus Physcomitrellopsis; species Physcomitrellopsis africana. Next base: position 183,931 of record JAWRVF010000629.1, on the reverse strand, counting down.
ACCAACCACAACATGGAGGAAAAAGAAGCAAAGGTATATGCTTATGCCACTTTTGATGATGGTGATGGAAAAAAGGGTGCAAAGGTTTTAGGATTTTCTCATCTTTATTGGGCTAGAGCTACTACAGAAGCTCAGATTAAGCTTGAAAATTTGAATGAAACAATCCATGCTTTGGTAGATCATGGCTCAGAGATTAATATCATGTCTAAGGCAATATATGAGAAAGGATAATAGCCTATAGATACCAATCATGGGTGGATATTGAGAGCTGCGAACAATGAAAAGGGAGGGTTGTTTGGAGCATGTCCTGCGGTGAAGACAAGGATTGGAAATGTGGAAGTAGAGCAGAATTTCTTTGTTCAAGATCGTGGCACATATCCAATTATTTTTGATCAACCATATATTACAACTTCAAGAATGGAAACTAAAGTGCTAGATGATGGATCTCACTATGCAAGGATTTGAAGTTGTGATGGAAGGAACTCAGTACAATTCCTTATAGTGAAGCCAGAAAGCAAGAGGCATAGAGATCAATTACGTGAAAAACCTCTTGATACTGAAGAAGGATTCCAGGATTTCTAAAAAGCACATGTGAAGAATGGGGGTCCGCGGGTGCAAGTAATATATTTACTAAGGTATTTCCCAATATATATAAGAATGGATATGGAATTTTGAGTTTGAGTGATCATAGTATCTTGAATTTCAAAGGTGTAAGTGTAATGGATTCTAAATATAAAGCCAAAATAAGAAAAATAGAAAAGAATTTTGAAAAAATGGGGATAATTTCACAAGAAGAAAATATATCGGGATTAATAGAATGGATTGGACTTCCGATTGATCTACTACATCAATTAGAAAGGTTGAAAAATATGGAGGAGGTTATGGATAATAGAGGTATTATAGTTGAAGTCAATGATCAATGCTTTTATAAAGAAATATTACATTTTATGGAAGACCATGGTGAAGACATTCATATCCGTAAGTGGAAAAATGAAGCTGAAGTGAATGCCAAGTATAAATCAGTAGCAAAGAAAGTAAAGCCAGTAGCAACTCAACTACCAGATAATTCTGAAGATTATTTCAAGCGAGCTGAAAAAGAGCCAAGATTAAGAAGTTATATAGGAATTGGACATCAATTCACTAAAGAAACACTTGACAAGTTGGAGATTGGAGGGGGTGAATTTTTAAATAAACCTGAGAAGTATTTATTTCAAAGCATGCTTTTAAAACATGGAAAGGCATTTGCATCTAAACCTAGTGAAATAGGATGTATTTATCCAAATGAGGTAGCATCTGTGGTGATCTTTACAGTTCCACATATACCGTGGGATTTAAAACCCATTTTGGTTCCAAGAGCTTTACTACCAAAATTAATTAAATTGCTCAAGGAGAAGATGGAAATGGGGATTATAGAACCATCCATGGGTCCATATTCAAATCGCTGGTTTACGGTGCCAAAGAAATCTGGAGCATTAAGATTTATTCAAGATATGCAACCTGCCAATGGTGTGACAATCAGGAACAAAGGATCTGGACCAATTGTAGATGAAGTTGCTGAGGCATTTGCGGGGCATGCAATTTATTCAATTGGAGACTTATATTCTGGATATGATCAATTTCAACTTGCAGCAGAGAGTAGAGATTTAACAACAATGAAGACTCCTTTGGGTTTGGTTCGTATGTGCACATTACCTCAAGGAGCTACCAATTCAGTGGCACATATGCAAAGTGCAATGAATCAAATTTTAAAGGAATTTGTACCTGAAAAGACCATACCTTTTGTTGATGATATTCCTATCAAAGGTTGTAAAGAAGAAGTGAAGGATACAACAATTGATAAAAATGGTTGTAGGCAATTTGTCAAACAACACATTGAAGATGTAGAGAAAATTTTGAAGAGACTTGAAGAGGTAGGTCTAACTTTATCTATTGACAAATCAAAGTTTGGAATGGATGAAATCATTGTTGTAGGTCATTTATGTGGAAGCTATGGTAGAAAACCAAATCCGGAGAAGATCGATGCTATTGCTAAGATGAAGCCTTGTAATAGTATAACTGAAGTAAGAAGATTTTTGGGGGCATGTATTTTCTATCAAATTTGGATTCCACATTTTGCCCATATATCAGAGCCTCTTTACAAACTCTTACGGAAGGGAAATAAATTCAAGTGGGAAAAGGATCAAAATGAAGCTATGGAGTCTTTAAAGAATATTTTAAGATCTTCATCTATTTTAAAGCAAGTTGACTATGAAAATGGTCAACCAATGGTGATGATGGTGGATACTAGTCCAATTGCTATAGGTTGGGCTGTTGGTCAAGATGATATTAATGGAAGACGTTTTGCAACTAGATTTGGAGCAAGAATTTTGACTGAGCGACAACGAGCTTATCCGCAAGTAAAAAGAGAACTATGGGGAGTTGTCACAGCATTAAAGGCTGAAAGGAATTATTTAATTGGAGCAAATGTAGTATTGGAAGTTGATTGTTTATCTCTACTTGGTATGATTTCAAACTGTTCAATTCCAGATATTGCTATGTTGAGATGGATAGCTTTTATCAAATCTCTTAATCCAATTCTAGTACATATTAAAGGTAAAAAAAATGCTGTAGCAGATATGTTGTCTAGAGCTAATTATATTGGAGATGAAGAAATGATTGCAAAAGATGATGATGAAGATGACAACAGCAAAAGCTATAGCATTGTATTTGTTAACACCAACAAAAGAGAAGATACAATTCTTCCTTTTAAGGAAGAATTATATGAAGGTAGATTGAAAGATGTTGGTTGGTATTTAAGTACTCTACAAAAGCAAGCAGAATGGTCAGAGAAGTATTTTAAGGAAGTTAGAAGACATTCCTATGAATATCTTTTGCGTGATGGATTTTTGTGGAGGAAACCAAAAAGAAAAGATGGGATTCCATTGAGAGTGGTTGGAGATTTATCCACAAAACTTCAAATTCTCAAGGAATTTCATGATACAAATTGGGCTGGGCATCGAGGCATTTGGGCAACATATACAAAAATCAAAGAAAGATATTGGTAGAAAGGACTTTACAAAGATGTGGAAGATTTTGTAAGTTCATGTATTGAATGTCAATTTCAATCAAAGATCCGGTATCGTGATGAATTGCATCCTACTTATCCTCTTGCTATTCACTTTCAATGGGTTATTGACTTAGTTACTATGCCAAATGGATTATGGGGAATGAAATACTTAGTATTGGCAAGAGAAGAGCTATCCAATTTTGTTGAAGGAAGAGCATTGAGGACCAAGCAGACTGAAAGAGTGTGTAGATTTATTCTTGAAGATATTTTCAGTCGATATGGATGCATAGGAAGAATGAGAGCTGATAGAGGAGAATTAAATGCTGCTGAAGCTAAAACATTTTTTGAAAAGCATGGAGTAAAATTGAAGTTGACAACTGCATATAATCCTGAGGCAAATGGAAAGAGTGAGAGAGGTCATCCTCCAATCATTCAAGCTTTGGTCAAAGCTTGTAGAGGAAATTCTAAAGATTGGCCTAGATTACTACCTTATGCTTTATGGGCTGACAGAACTACACATAGTACAGTAACAGGTTATATGCCAATTGAACTTATGTTGGGACAAAAGCCTATTATGCCAATTGAAGAATCAATTCCTACATGGTTGTATTTGTCTTGGGAAGATGGAATTTCTAGAGAGCGGTTGCTAGAACTTCGAATACAACAAATTGGTAAACTACCAGAGGCACATCAAAAAGCAATGGAAAGACTTAAAGAAGCAAGGCTTAACAATAAGGAAAGGTTTGATAAGACACATCGATTGCGGGTAAAGCCTATTGAAGAGGGAGATTGGGTGGTGGTTTATGATAATACATTAGAGCATCAGCATAGCACTCAAAAGAAATTTGCTCGAAGATGGTTTGGACCATATATTGTTGTCACTGTTTATGAAAATGGCACTTACTTACTTCGTGAATTAGATGGAACTGTACTTAGAAATCCAATAGCAGGTAAGCGAGTGAAAACATTTCGAAGGAGGAGTGACAGGTTTTCATTTGAAAGCCTTGAAATGCTATCATCTACATCAATGGAGGATACAAATATCATAGAAACTGAAGATGAGGATGGAGAAGATGAAGAATGAATGGTGGCACATTCCGGAGGATGTGCAGGTTTGGAGGGGGTGGATGTCATGTTGTAAATTAAAACATAGTGTAAAAGATATAAAGGAATGTGTTAAAATAAAAAGATTAAGATTAGAAGAAGAGAGGATGAAAAAGAGAAAGGGTTGTGGTTATAACCACATTATCTTGAAGGTTATAATATTTATCACAAGCTCAGGGATGATAGGTAGGCCAAACTACTAATTTCCTGCTGAAATTCCCACTAGCAGTACCAAGTCATGAAGCCAAGGAATTCTACAGTGAAGTCAAGTGGATTCGAACCCACGTCAACTCCAAAGTAGCTAAGAACTTAACCACACAAGCTTCTTTGACTTGGCAGTGAAGGATGTAGTTCTTTCTCTTTTATCTCTAATCTAATCTTAATTGTTTTTTTCTACTTATTAGATTTTTTTTCTATTTTATCTTAGATCTACTTTACCTTTATTCTCTTCTATTTTAGATCTAAACTTAAATGTTGTGGGCTGAAATTAGAAGAGAAGTGGGTAGAAAAAAATGGTAGTAAGAAGGTAGAATAGAAATTTACCTCAAAAAGTGAGATTCCTTCAAATTAATCCAAAAGAAAGGATTGAAGAGGTGGAAAGACATGGCTGAGGTGTCTCTTTGACCAAGGGAAGAAGGAAGACCAGGCCGGGAGGACAAGAAGGGGGTCGTGAAGAAGAAGAGAGGTTCTTTTTGGAGAGATAGGGTTTCCTTTTGATAGGCAGTAGACGTTTTTGTGTGTAGAAGAAGCTTAGAGAGGATTTTAAGTGAAATTTTTTGTAGGTTTGTAGTAGACAAGATAAGGAACATATAGAAATAATTTTCATGTCTTTTGGTTAAGTATCAAGGGAGATATGAGTCGTCAAAGTTGTAGGTGTTTAAGACTAGGGCAGTGAGGTTTACTAAATTTCGGGCCTCGGCTCTTGAGAACCATTTGGACTTTAGAGGCAAAATTTGTTAGGGTTGTGTTCCTTATAGAGTTTGCTACTTTGAATCAAAATCTTAAGTCAATACGATCTTTGAGCAAAGAGTTATGAGTGAAATTGTAACCGGATGTAGGTGAATAGAGAAATAGAGTGAAAGCAGAATTGGGGTTTGTATGGGCAGAGTGTGTGTGTGGGTTTTTTTGGTATGAATGGAGTTAGGGGATGAATTTGAGTGTGAAATTTGATAGATGTGATCTAAGCAAGTTAAGAAAGAGATGAGAGTAAGTTTGATACTCATTTATCTTATGAAAAAAATGTTATGGTCTTTCAAAGTGATAGGGGTCTATCTCTAAGTCAGTGAAGTTTGGGGGAGCATATCTTTGTGATCAAAGTAGCATTTTGAGTAAAATTTATTGGGGTTTGTAGATATATGAGTCTATTAAGTTGTGTAAAAAACTGATTGCTATTGGAGTTATGTTTAAAGAATTATGAGGAAATTTGTAGTCGGATCCAGAGTTGGTAGAAGACAGAATTAAAGGAGAAGGGTAGAGTCTATAACTCTATTTTCAAGAAGAGTTTTGGAGCAAAAATTGGAGGATGTTTACAACATAAAGCAAGCAACAAGACTACCAAATTTCAATACTTGGGGTTTTGATAATGAGGAGCAATAAAGGTGTGAAGCAAAGGGGGTCCAGAATCAAAGGCAGCATGGAGGGGTTTCTTTGACAACATGGTTCTCTCCAACCACATGAGCTATAATCAAAAGGATTATGGGGTTTGCTTCCTTACTTCCTTAAGTACTTTGTGTTCAAATTTTGCTTCAATTGATATGATATCCTAGGATTTATGGGCAAATTTGAAGGCGGGTTTTTAAAGGCAGAATATGGCAAGATTAATAAAGTATGTTTTTATGTAAAATCTTCAGTTTTATGAACTTTATGAATCTCTTCTTGCACTTAAGAAACGAGAGGCACAAAAGACCCAGTGTTTCTTAGGGCTAAGACTCTCACCACGACATTTGGTGCTTCCACTGAGAGAGCTCTAAGGCTTTAAGATTTTTAAGGCAAGATGGGGGATAATAGAACCAATGGTAGTCAAGCTCAAGGAGGTAGTCAAAACTTTGCAGAAGAGTTCTTTAGGGCCATGCAAATGTTTATGGGACAACAAGTTGCCAATGCAGCTGGACAAGGAGCTACAAAAGCTTTGAAAGCTGTTATTTCTAAGAATGAAAGATTCAATGGAAAGAACATTTCAAAGTTTTTAAAGAATTATACTTGTGAGATGGGCCCTTAGGAATTGGAAGGGGTAACAGAAGTCCATATGGTTGGTGTCTTGGAATTTTTGTTTACATGATTGGATGAATTCTTTTACTAATATCTACATTTGAGGCCACCAATAGTTTCTTGATATCAATTCCAAGGTCTTATTAAAGCCAAAGTGTCCAACTGCTGGAAGGTCATGTCAAGCTTGAAGAATTTGAAGTCTTATAGGTCTTGGAGGAACATATAGGAGATTTTTAAAGTATAACAATCTATCTTCTAATTTGAAATTATTATTTTCTTTCACATGTGTATTTTTTAAACGTTGTTAGATGTTCTTTATAAATGGATCTGTCTTCATTGCTTTCTGGATTTCCGTCTTCAGAGTTGTATCTGTATAGGTAGATATCGTGAATATTTTCAATTACAAATTGGACGGCTTCAACATGATTGATTTTTGTTGATCTAATATGATGTCTTCTATTCTTAGTGTAAGATATGATCGTTGAGAAAGGACATTTGGTTTTCCTTGAAGTTTTTCTAAATGATATGTAATTACAAAATCAAATCGAGATAATGACATGCTCCATTGTACTTGTCGACGATATAGTACTCGAGCACTCATAACATATTCCAAATTTTTGTGGTTGGTATATACCATGATTTTGTATTGAGTCCCTTCCAATAAATGGCACCATTCTTCAAAAGCATCAACAATTCCTAATAATTCATTGTCATGGATCTCGTAATTAATCTTTGCAGCTAAAAATTTTCGAGAGCGGAATGCTATAGGATGTAGTTGACTATCATCACTAATTTGAGAGAGTATAGATCCCAATGCAAAATCTAAGGCATCCATTTTTAGAATGAATGGTTTTATTAGATCTGTGTGGATAAGTATAGAAGTATAAGTGAAAGATTTTTTTAGCTTCTTGAATGCTTCTTCAGCCTTATTATCTCAAATAAATTTGTCTTTACTTGTGAGTTGCGTTAATGGAGCCACAATCTTGGAATAGTCTTTGATGAAGATTCTATAGAAATTTACAAATTCCAAGAAACATTGTAAATCTTTAATTGATGATGGTTGTTTCCACTCCATAATAGTTTGTATTTTCTTTGGATCTATGAAAATCTCATTTTTTGAAGCAATATATCTTAAAAATTTGACTGATAGTGGGTGGAAAGAGCATTTCTCTAATTTGGCATACAATCCACTTTCTTGTAGTTTCTTTAATACTTTCTGTACATGATATTCATACTCTTATTCATTCTTAGAAAAGATCAAGATATTATCTAAGTAGATGACTATAAAATCATCTAAGTATTCTCGTAAGATATCATTCATAATATGTTAGAAGACTGCAGGTGCATTCGTAAGTCCAAAAGGCATAATATTGTACTCAAAATGTCCATACCTTGTGCGGAATGCTGTCTTCTATTGATCTCCTTCTTTAATCATGACTAGATTGTAGGCGCCTCTCAAATCAATCTTTATAAATATCTTTGTTTGTCTTAATTTTTCTAATAATCATGACATTAATGGTAATGGATAGCAATTTTTTATAGTTACCTTGTTCAGACCTCGATAGTCAACACACATATACAAGGAACCATCCTTCTTTTTCACAAATAATATAAGAACTCCAGCAAGTGATTTTGAATGTCGAATAAAATTCTTGGCTAGATTTTCATCAATATATTTTTGCAAGGCTGTAAGCTTTGTTTGTGACACATTATAAATTGGACCAAATAGAGGTTGAGCTCCATCTTGTAATTCGATTATACAATTATAAGGACAATATTTGGATAATATGTCTGCTTTATTCTTTTCAAATACATCTTCCAGGTTGTGATATTGACTAGGAATTTCTTGCTTCAGTTACTTTGTTGGAACTTTCATTGGAATAGCATACAATACAAATGCATCTTTTTTTTTACTGCATGCATAAATGCTTTAGTTTTAAAGAATAGAGCAATACCTCGTTTCTTCTCTTGATGTGTGGATCTTGAGAAAATCTTCTATATATTCCAATTAATATCAGGATTATATAGCTTAAACCAAGGAAGTCCAATGATGATAGGATTTGTCGGACATCTAATAATGTTGAAAATAATTTGTGATACTTGATCTCCTAGTATCACTTTCAACAATTGGATTTCTTCGACAACATCTCCTGATGTAAGGTTTTGTCCATCAATGACTTTAACAGGTGCAGGATGGGTCTTCTTTACAAGTAGTAGATTATGCTTAGTTACAAAATCCTTATCCATAAAGCATGCTGAGGCTCCAGTATCTAAAAGGACTTTACCAAAAATTTCTTGTTTCAAGGTTCTTATATATACATGAAGTATAAAACAAGATGTTGGATCCGGAGGTAAAAAAAGACTTTTTTTTGGTACTTTAGATTTGAGGGTGTCCAATCGTAAGGTCCCTTCTATGATTGGACGTCTTCATTTTTTGATCTTTTTAATTCAGATATTATATCTTGTGCCTTGAATTCTCTAGACTTATTTGGATAATTTGCTGCCTTGTGATTGGATCTTCCACAATATAGGCATAAATTCTTTTGCCGATGTCTAGTCTTTTCCGTTGGTGTTAATGGCTTGAATTGAATCACAACAATTTGTATAGGTTCAGGATATGTTAATGGCTTTTTCAATACTCTTGAAGATGTAGCAGTCGTATCTTCATAGGTATTGTTGAAAATTGATTGTCTTTCTTGTTGTAGTTCAAATAGGTAATTGTCACAAGTAATAGCTTGAGCTATGAGTTCCTATAAGCTTTCAATTCTTGGCATTGTGATCAATAAATTCTTTACATCATCTTTTAGGCCATGACAAAATCAAGCCATAAAAGCCTTATCATTCTAATCAAGATCACAAGTAAGTTGTTGAAATTTTGCGACATAAATTGCAGTTGAACATTGCCATTGTCATAGATTTTGGATCTTCTTGTCTACCACCCTCTCTTGAACACTGTCTCCAAATGCAGCAATAAATCTTTTTATAAAAACTTCTAAATTGTATAGAATTGGAGAATTTTTTTTCAATAATGGCTCAAACCATGATTGAGCACTTTCTGAGAAAAGGATGCCCACAAAAGCAACTTAAGTGAATCCATCTGGGTAACGAGAAGGATATAGTTATAAGTAAAATTACACTTGTTGTACAAACCTTCAAAAGTTGGATCTTGTTCCATCAAATTTATCAAGCATACTAGCTTTTGGCTCTTTTATGACAACCCTTAGAACTTTTAGAGAAGTTGTAAGTATAGCTTGTCTATCGCTTGATCCTCTTAATTGAATAATCTCTTGTTGCAAGTTATGAATCTCTTGAATTGTTTCTTCAGATACTTGCTCCATTTGCGATTTTTTTTTTGGTTTGCAAAAGAATGCCATTTCTTCTCATATTGTATCCAATAGGGCTCAAAGATCTACAAGTATTGCCACTCTATTCTTTGTTTGTAAGGATGCACTTCCATTAATCTAATCTATTTTCATCTTAAAAAAAAAAAAATCAATAAGCCATTAGTATTTTCTATACTAAAAAGAATATTTTTAGATAATTAGTTTAGAGGAGGGTAATCCACAACTTCTAAAATATAGTGATATAACTTAAAAAAGAGATAATCCACTCTTTTGAAAAAAAAATCAACTACAACAAATAAGCATATCAATCTAGAAGGAGATAGTCCGCACTACTGTAGAACACAATAGTATCTTGAAGAGGGGTAATTCACTCTCTATCAAGAGATCTAAACTTTGATTTGATTATGTAAGTCAGTCTTGTCAAACTGTCAAGGATGTAAGATAGCAGGTTAGCCAAGAATCAAAGAAAAGAAATCAAAATCAGAATAACTTCAAAAACAAAGAATTGGATGGACATGAACAAGAATTAGATCAAGAATAAAAAATTGGATTAATATCAAAAATAAGGCAACACTCTGGATTGCTCCAAGACTTGTGTTGGCAAGACTGATGTGCTCCTCAGTCTTGCCTCTTATTTATACTATGAGGCCTTATGTCCTATTGGACTTTCTAAGAGTATCTTAGAATATTTTAGAAGCTTGAAGAAGATTCTAGAAGATTCTAAAAAGTCTACGGGAGGTCTTGGAAGATTGAAAAAGATTTTAGAGGGTCCTAAGAATATCTTAGAATATTCTAGAAGCTTGAAGAAGATTTTAGAAGGTCTTAAGAATATCTTAGAATATTCTAGAGGCTTGAAGAAGATTCTAGAAGATTTTCAAAGATTAAAGAAAATTCTAAAAGTTTCTAGAAGATTCTAAAAGATTCTAAAAAACTATAGAAGGTTCTAAAAGACTATAAAAAATTCTAATAATGGCTTAAAGTATGTCCGTGACAACCAAAAGATATTATATCAAATAAAAGAACACAATTTGTATCAAGATTTTGGAGGATTCTTTTCATAATATTAAAGGTGGATATAAAACTATCTTCAATTTTCTTCCCTCAAACTAATGGACAAACGGAATGAGTAAATCAAGTTTTGGATCAATATTTGAGATGTACCATCAATTATCATTAAAATGACTGGACAACTTTTTTGCCATTGGCAGAGTTTGCTTATAATAATTTAATACATTCATCTACTCAATAAACTCCATTCTTTGTAAATTATGGTTATCACCCACGACTTGATATTTTTGACTTTTCAAAAGCTGATAATCTTGCGGCAAAAGATTTGGCAAATTAATTGTCAGAGCTATATGCAATAATAAATGCACAATTAAAGAAAGCTTAAGAATGACAAAAAATCAATACAAATGTCTATCACAAGGAACAACCTCGATTCTACATGGGCAATAAGATATAATTATTTTATTATAATATCAAGACTATTTGCCCTTACGACAAGTTAGATTATCGTAGGCTTAGATCTTTTTCGATTTGTAGACAAATTAATCCACGTGTATATCGATTATGCTTATTAAAATCTATGAAGATCCATCCTATATTCCATATGTCACTACTCAAGCCATACAGGACAATGGATATATAAGGAAGAAGATAAATGCCATCGCCTCTTATAGAAATAGACAACAATGAAGAATTCAAAATAGAAGAGATTTTAGATTCAAAGTAGTGTCAAAATTGACTGGAATATCTTGTACATTGGCATAGGTACAATATTATTGAATATATATGGGAGCCATCTAAGACACTAGCAAATGCATTAGCAAAAGTCAATGGGTTTCATCGACGACATTTGTTAAAATCAAGATAAAGAATCAAGAAAATCTTTGCTATAAAGAAAAGCAGGTTCTATAGAGGTTTCATTCTATCTTATATCATTATTTACTATTTTCTTGAATTTTTTTGTGCTAAAGAGATAGAAGATTAATAACCAAGAAATTTTACTTAAGAACCATCATTTGCTCATTTATCAAACGAGATATTACAACTATCACAACCTTCAAGACAACGGAATAGAGATGAAGATCCTCAAGAACGACATGTTTTTCTTTGGAATGATAGCAAAATACAACATGTTTGATATCACGACCTTGGAAGAAACTCTCGATGTTTGGTGATACATTTAGAGGTAGGAACTACTCTTGATGGTGTTCCAAATATTTTCTTTGAAGGAAGTTATGAAGGCCTCAACAATGATCAAATAATAGGATGATCCTCTCACCCTGATATGGGACACTATCGATAGCTGAAAGAACCTATCAACTACCTTCAAAGGGAACAAAGATCAGAGTATATAGCAAGTATAATTTGACATATCCTAGACTTCCTCAATATGTAATTACCAATCCTCCTAGAATTCATCTCTAGAAGGAGGGATAATGTCACGGATATAAGATTTATTCCAATAATTATCTAGTTAATAGAAGTAGGTAAAATAAGTTAATTTGATAATATCTTATAGATATAAAATGATCTTTATACATGTCTATAACTGATTGATAGATTAAAAGCTATTGTATATGGCAATCAATTATTCAAAAGGCATCAGGAATATAGATTTGAATAGAAAAAAATAAATCAATTAATAATAATAATTCCTAAATTTTTAAAAACTTATTTAATTAAGCTAGAATTAAATTTAAATTGATACAATATATTTTAAATCTCTCACTAAACAAAAAAAGATTTGACATCATTAGGAGGATTTATTCTTATATTGTGGAAAAGCTAAGTACATTACTCAACACTGTCCAAAGAAATAATGCAATCACAAAATGAAGAGTATGGTTGCTAAAAATGATAATGTGTTGGAAAATGAATTTTTCTAGCTACAATAGGGACTATACAATTGGAATCATATGTAATATCTTATAAAGGTTCTATTCTCTCTTTAGATCCTTCACCTTGTGTTGTGATAGATATGTTTTTAGGATTTGAAAATCACAAAATCTTTGCCTTATTAGATTCAAGAGCCTCAGCTTATTTCATAGACAAAGACCTTCTCAAAAAACAAGAAATATCTCTAGTCAAGAAAACTAAATCTTTACATGTAGAAATCATAGATGATCATTTATTATCTTCTAGAGATGTTATCTATGAGACTATTTATTTAGATGTAGCAACTAAATGATACAATAGCATAATAATATTTAATATAATTAGATCTCCTTCTAATTTAATTATTTTAAGATTATCATAGTTAAAAAAAATATAATCTTCAAATAGATTAGACTTCTCATAACCTTGATTTTTTTTGTAGTTTAATCCAAAAATCCATTAGTCAAATAGACATATATAAGTCTAATCTATCCAAATCCTTATTGATAAGTGCAAAAGCTTTCATACATGCCGCAAAAGAAGAATCATCTTTTGCTATATACGCCACATTTATTTTTGATACTAAAAAGATTATAATTGATATTTTTAGCTAATATTAAGATTTTAAAGATATTTTTGAAAAAAAAAATATAAATATTTTTTTAAAGCAACGACCTTATGATTGTTCAATCCATCTTCAAGAAAGAGCTCAGCCACCATTTGGACCAATCTATAGTTTATCACAAAATAAATTAGCTAGATTGAAAGAATATATTAACAAGAACTTTGCTAAGAACTTCATATACTATTTAAAATCTCAAACAAGAGCTTCTATCTTATTTGTGAAGAAAAAAGATGGATTGTTGTGGATGTGTATAGATTATCAAGGATTTAAAATAATTACCATTAATAATAGGTATATTTTATCTTTAATTTCAAGACTTTTTGATCAACTCAATGAAACAAAGATCTATACAAAAATAGATCTGTAAGAGACATACAATTTGATTTGCATCAAAAAAGGTGATAAATGAAAGATTACATTTTGAATTAAGTATAGGCATTTTGAATATAATGTCATGTCTTTTGGACTCACAAATGTATCAACTCCTTTTCAATATCTTATAAATGATATTTTTTGTGAGTTTCTTTATTATTTTTTTTGTGAGTTTGCTATTTAGACGACATTTTGATATATTCTAAAAATACTAAAGAATATGAATTTTATATTTGCCATATATTACAAAAATTTAGAGATGAAAGATTATATGCTAAGATAAAAAAGTGTGTATTTCATGCTACTCAAGTTGATTTTTTAGGATACATCATTTCAAATAACAGTCTAATGATGGATCTTAAAAAAGTTCAAACAATTATGGACTGGAGAATTTTAAGAATAATAAAAGATATGCAATATTTTTTGGAATTTGCCAATTACTATTGAATCTTAATCAAAAAAATTTCTTAAGTTGCAATTCTACTGACACAATTAATTTGTAAAATAAAACTTAAGTGGAATAAAGAAGTGGAAATATTATTTGAAGCTTTGAAGATAGCTTTGATATTTATACCAATCTTATATTGCCTTGGATATAATATTACCTCAAATAGGAACAGATGACAAAATTCATCTGATAGCTTTTCATTTAAATTTTTTTTTAGCAATCGAGATTAATTATGAAATCTATGATAAAGAACTTCTTATAATTGTGGATTCTTTTCAAGAATGGCATCATTATTTAGAAGGTGCTCCTAATCTAGTCACCGTGTATATTAATCATAAAAATCTCAAGTATTTTACATCACTACATATTTTGAATCGCCGCTAGACTTGTTGAAATATGTCTTTATTAAGATTCAAGTTCATTATTAGTTATTTGCTAAGAAAACAACAAGATTATTTTTATGCCTTTTGTAGACATTCTTCTCTCATATCAAAAGAAAGAAATATAATTTTTAATCAATAAAGAATGATCTTGTTGAAGCTAGAACAATTTCATCTTTGAGCAATGAAATCAACATTGATTGTTGATTCAACTTTTTTCAAGAAAATCCAATTGAATATGTCTCTAAACCCTCTTGTTTATGATTTTAAGAATAATTCATCTAAGTTCAATGATACTTCTAAGTTTGAGTTCAAGAACAATCTATTTTATTTCAAGGAATGCTTATATATCTCAAAAGAAGAAGTATGACTACATGCTTTTGAAGCTTATCACAACTTCCTAGCAATAAGCTATTTTGGATACAATAAGACTTTAAATAATGGTTTGATATTTTTATCAACATGATTTGATATTTTTGACTTTTCAAAAGCTGATAATCATATGGTGGAAGTCTTGGCTAATTGATTATCAAAATTCCATGCAATAATAAAGACACAATCAAAAGAAACTCAAGAATGACAAAAGACCAATGTAAATATCTATCATTGTCATATTCCATGTTATCTTATTTGGAAATGCACCGATCATCTAGCTATGGAAGGTGAAGTTATTTTTTACAAGTATGCAAGAAATCCTAATAGGTTTTAATCATATAGGAAAAATATAATTTGAATTTCAATTCAAAAGTGCTTAAAGCCAATACAAAGAGCTCAAAAATATTCTTTTTGATAATTTTAATTATATACAAATCCAATAGTCTTATTACTTTCATAATTAGATAACTTAGATTTTTCTTTGCAAGTCTTAATCCTAGTTAGTAATCTTAAGTAAGCTATAATTTTTAATTTGACCATCTACTTGATGTAAAAATTTATACACAAATATTACTATAAGTCTTTTATATGCTTAAAAAATTTTAGCCTAATCTAGATTACAAATTATAGAAAATCATTCTAAAACCGCACTGATGTCACTTGGCTGCTAACTTTAAAGTTAATATAGATGTTCTAGTAGTGATTTCTCCTTTTCCAATTCTTAACTTTAGTTTAAAATTAATATATAGCTTGATCTCTAAGTCTTCTAATATTGTGCCAAATTTCTTCTTGTTTCAACTAATAAATCTTTAGATATTATAAAATTGCTAAACAACCCTAAATTGCCAAGTTCTAGTACCTCTTTGTACTAAAGATCAAATATCTCTCAATTGCACTATTAGATTATCACATATTTTCACACAATCTTAGCATATTTGATCATCTATATACTCCTAAATTTTCAAATAGAGATATTTAACTATTAATAGAAAATAGTCAAGAGTGCTAGTTCTAACTTTATTGTATAAAATCTAAATCACCAATACAAACTCTGACTTTTGATAACAATTGCAAAGTCTTTTCAAGTCCTATAGAAACAAATCTTATGCCTTTGAAATGAATTTGAAGCTAGCTTTCAAATCCTACTTGCCAATCTCCAAATGATCCAATATTTTGCCGTTAGTGGCTATTTTTGTGACTAGAGATTTGATTTTGATCTTGTCTTATAAACGGTCAATCCTTGAATATCAATCCAACCTATCCTAACGATTTTTAAACTTGATTCTATCCTTAATTTAATCTTAGTATCAACTATACTAATAATTTATCTCATCTATTCTATTTTTTTAAATCAATTTATGGCTTTTTAAAACTAATAAAATAATTTTTTACAACCTAAAAGAAAAAATTAATAATTAATTTTTGTTTACTAGCTAATAAGGAGAAAAAAAAATCTAAGAAGCTTTCATAAAACCTTTTTTAAATATCTTAAGTTCCTATTATACCAAGTTAATTAAATATTAAATAAAAAATTATTCTTATTTATATTTTCATCACATAAACGTGTTAAAATACAATAACATACTTTTGAATCTTATCACAACTTCCCTGCAACATGACATTTTGGATATAATAAGACTTTGGAGCTAATATCAAGAGATTTTTGGTGGCCTCAAATACGAAAGACTGTTAAAAAATTTGTATAGTTGTATGATATTTGTTCAAGATTAAAAATTCCTTATCATCAACCTTATAGACTTTTTCAACCATTACCTATACCAAAACAACCTTCGTCTTTTATTCCTATAGATTTTATCATACATCTTCTAAATTCAAGTTCATATGATTTTATATTTGTAATTATAAATTATTTCACCAAGATGACGCATTTTATATTATGTACAAAATCTATTACAAATGAAGAAACAACTAAATTCTTTTTTAACAACATCTATTGCTATCATGGATTACCTAAGGATATTATATCAGATAGAGGGATACAATTTGTATTAAGTTTTTGAAGAATCCTTTTTAAAATATTGAAAGTAGACATAAAATTATCTTCAACTTTCTACCCTCAAATTGGTAAACAAATAGAACAAGTAAATCAAGTTTTGGAGCAATATTTGAGATGTACTATCAATTATCATCAAGATGATTGAACAATTCTTTTGCCATTAGTGTAGTTTGTTTATAATAATTTGGTATATTTTTCTATTCAACAAAATCTACTTTTTGCCAATTATGGTTATCATTTACAACTTGATATTTTTGATTTCTCAAAAGTTGATTATCTTATAGTAGAAGATTTGGAAAATCAATTGTTAGAGCAATATACAACAATGAATGCACACTTAAAAGAAGTTTAAGAATGACAAAAGATCAATACAAATGTATATTACAAGAAATAACTTCAATTATAAATGGGCAATTAGGTATGGTTACTTCATCATAATATCAAGACTATTCATCTTTATGACAAGTTGGATTATTGTAGGCTTGAACCATTTTGAATTTGTAAACAGATCAATCAAGTTGCTTATTAATTATATCTATCAAAATCTATGAAGATCCATCATATATTCCACATTGTCATACTATAATTGTTTATATTATGTAAAAATTTAAAAAAATATATAATATATTTATAAGTCTAGATGTATATTAGAATAATTAGAAAATTAAATAAAAAAGAGCTAGTGTAATAATTTTTATTTTTATTTTTTTTATTTATTTTGATTATGACATTTAAATTATATAAGATCTAAATATTTAGTATGAAGCCTTGAAAAGAGATTGGAGTCCAAAGATGAAAAATTAAACTATTAAGAGGCTTATTTAGAAGGATGAAAATAAGATATAGATGAATATAGGCAAGAAGTGAAGATCTTCATTCCTATTAGTCGATGGTCATATCCAATAGATTTTGAGCAGGCTGTCTATGAGGAGAACAAGGATTTTGGCAATTTTAAAGAAGGCATTTAAAAATCAAAGACTAAGATTAAAAAACTTATTTTTTGTACTATAATTTTGATATAAAAATCAAGAGATTTGAAATTTTTATGAAGGAGGAGTAGGTGCTTGAAGTTAAGATATATAAATTATATCTATTGTTATTCTTTTGAGAATACAAGGAATTGTACAAAAGCTTTTGGAGATTGGGAGGTGTAATTGGAGAGGTGATTTTAAAATCTACATCTTGCATAGAAGAATTATTATATTTGAAGCTTGAAAGAAGGAGATATTGGAAGTTGAAGATAATAGATTGAATTCCAAGATAGTAAATAGACTATTTTGTTGATAGTGATAATTTCTACCATATCTTGAGCTTTCACACGAATTTTTATCTGAATTTTTTTAAAAAAGTAAATTATTATGTTAAAAGAAATTTATCAAATTTTTATAGCATTTGGATATTTAATTTGTGAGATATGAAGAATTTAGCATGTAAGTATCTATAAATAAGGATTTGAAGCTGCTATTAAAATTTTGATGATATCTAAAGATTGGCAACAAATCAATACTTGAAATTTGTTGTAGTAGTTATTAAAAATCTAACAAATGCATTTTATGAACAACATCTGTCAAAATTAAGATGAAGAGATAAAAAAAATATTTGACATAAAAAAGCAAATTCAATAGAGATTTTATTCTATCTTATATTATTGTTTATTATTTCTTTGAATTTTCTATTGCTAAAGAGATGAAGAATCAACAATCAATAAATTTAGCTCAAAATTTATTATTTATTGGCTTATCAAATAAGACATTATGACTATTATTACCTTTAAGATAATGGAATAGAGATGAATATCTTCAAAAATAACATGTTCTTTTTCAAATTAATAGCAAGATATAACATATTTGATATCACAATCTTAGAAGAGATTCTTAATGTTTGATGATATTTTTAGAGATAGAAACTATTTTTAATAATATTCTAAATATTTTCTTTGAAGGAAGTTATGAAGGCCTCAATAATGATCAAATATTAGGATGGTCCTTCTATCCTAATATGGGATACTATCAATGGTTGAGAGGACCTATCAACTACCTTCAAAGGGAACAAAGATCAAAGTATGTAGGACATAAGATTTACTCTAATAATTAATTAATGAATATGAATAGATAGAAGTAGATAAAAATAAATTAATTTGATAATATCTTATAGAAAAGCTTCCTAAAAGCTTCATAGATGTGATTTTATCTTTATTCATATGTATAGATGATTGATAGATTAAAAATTTAGCCAACAAGTTAACCACATGTCACATATATTGGTAGTTTGTGGAATAAGCTAAGTATGTGGCGTACATATAAAAAACTTGTCTTGCAAGTTTGACACGTGACTTGTAAATTAGACATATATTAGAGGTCTTATAGAATGCTCCCATGTAGCTCTTAAGTAGATAATATATATAGGGACAAGAGTGAAATCTTCTTTATTCTTGTCAATACTTTTCTTGCTTTTAGTCTAGTTCAAGAATCTTTATATTTTCTAGCCTTTGACAATAGCTATTCCAATTTCTTCTTGAATACATACACTTTTTTTTTCTTTTTTTTTTACTTTTTTTTTTATATATATATAGATTTTACTAGTTTATATATCTTCTTTTAATTTATGTCCTTGACACCAAAGCTTAGTCAATTTTAAAGAAATCCTAATTCAACTTTAAGTAAATCCTAATCAAATCTTAAAGATATCTTAAATAAATTTTAATCAAATCTTAATCAAATCCTAATCAAATTTTAATCAAATTCTAATCAAATTCTAATCAAATTTTAATCAAATCCCAATAAAATCTTAATAAAATTTTGATGAAATCCTAAAAAAATCTTAAATAAATCATAACAAAATTTTAATCAAATCTTAATCAAATCTTAATCAAATCATATAGTAAATTTAAAACTTCAATTATTATTAAATTAATTATTGATCTTCATTTAAAATTTGCATATTTTTTAATCTACTAATTTAAAACCAGCATATAAAATTTGAAAGAATTTAAACTTATAAATTAGGAAAAAAAACTCCTAATTTACTTGGATGTTGATTGTCCTCTTTTTCTAATCTCATTGTCAATCTTCCAATGTCAAGAGCTCTTTTTTGCACTATTTATATATTCTAAAATTTTACAAAAATGTTACAAACTAAGTTAACTATTAGCTCAAAAAAGAACCATTCGAATCTTATCAGCAAATTATTCAAAATCACAAAAATCCTTACTAATCTTTAAAATCCAATTTTTGAGATCTTAGCCAACTTAAATTCTAATAACATTTGATCTAACCATTTGAATAAGCTCTAATTCACAATATACATTTAATAAAACTATGTTCACAAATCCACAAATTTTCACTCGTAGATCTATTACAAAATTCACAAAATTTTCTAAAATATAAATCTACTTTATTTTTCAACAATCAAAGTCATCCAAATAGAACCTTGACTTTGTATAACTTTTACATAGTTATTACAAATTTAAAAACCTTCAAAACAACCTTTAAAAAAATCCTATCAATTTTATTATCTAACCTCATTCTTTGATCTATTAAAGAACTTCTTATCTGCCGTTGTCGTGTTGTGGTTTAGCTACTATATGAAAATATTGTATATATATATTTAATATATAATGTTATATAAATCTTATTGGAAAAATGATTGAAAAAGAACTTTTAATATGAAATGGAATAATTAGGCCATCCATGTGGATGAATGGAAATGGATGATAGAAATCTCTATTCCTATTGGCCAAAAGTCTATCTAATGGGCTTCAAGGAGGCTATCTGAGGCCTAATTAGGGATTAAGATTTTTTTTTTAAGGCTTTTAAATATTAGAGGCTAGGATCAATAAGTTTTTAGCTATGGTTTTGGTGCAAAAATTGAGTGATTTAGATTTTATATGAAGGAGATATAGGCTTTTAAAATTAAAAAGTCTAAATTATATTTACTATCATTCTTTTAGATATAACTTGCACACATAAAAAGTAATAAAAGATCAGCAATCAGAGTTGAAAAGAGCACTTTTTTAAACACACTTTGCACATATAACTTTATGAAATCCAAGCTAAGATGAAGGAGATATTAGGAATTGAAGTCAGTACTTGTAATCTAAAGACAATAAGTGACTCTATTGTAAAGGTAAAATTCACTCTTCAATCCAAATTATAAGATGGTCTCAATTAAGAATTGCTTATAAATTGTGATATAAATTTTAAAGAGCAATAAATAATAATTAAAGAGAAGAATAATTCCAAACAAGTGAAATATGGGCAATTAAGTAATTGCACACTACAAAACTAGTTATAGTTTGTTCATTAGATTTTTATTTAATAAAATATAAAAATAAAAGTAAAAAATTATATTTAAAAGTAGGTAATTTTTTTATCTTTCCAATGATATAAAAAACATATAATTCCAAGTTACTATGAATAAGTTATGATAATTCAAAGATAAAAGATAAATAATGAAAAAATTAAATGGAAAATTTTTACTTCAAGGTTAACTTGCTTAAAAGATCATGAATTCGAACCTCATCAAGGCTCATAAGTAGTGTACATTGATGTCCTAGAAAGGCCACGAGGCCTTAGTCTTATCCTCCTACCTACATCCAAGGTGCCACAAGCCATATGGGACTTGTGCACCTTCCTTCCTACAAGGACTGCACTAGTTGCTGATCCTCCTATTTTATATTAGTAGAACTAATAATTTTGCATTTTTGACTTCATCATGGTGTTCAAAAATACCCTATTAGCTTAGAATTCTCCCTTGACCTTCAAATCTTGCTCCATTTCTTCATAATGGCTCCCAACATGGTAAAACTCATTTTTATCAAAGTCTTCAAAATTACTCTAAAAATTCTTAATAAATTCTAAATAAATTCTAAAAATTTCTATAATATTTTTAAGATGATAATATCAATTTAAGGCTATTTTATTCTATCTTGGAGATTTTTTATAATAGTAAAATCAATATAAATCAACTCAAAATCCTATTTTCTACAAAAAATAACTAAAAAGACATGAGATTTCTTTCTCATGCTTCTTCTAGCTACTAAATAATTTTTTTTAATGAGTAATACATGTAGATAGAAGGCCAATGTAGACATTTGTTTCAATAACTAACTCTCAATACTTAATAATAAGTAAAAATACTAAACTAACTAAAATAATTGCCTCTAAGACTTACAAAGATTATATTTTTGTAACTTTTTTTAATAAGATTGTTATATTTATAAATACTTCTAAATTCTAATAAATACTTAAATATTCAAAAAGACTCTCTAACCATAGTATTTGTATAATTAAATGACTTAAGACTATATTTTTAACCAATCCACCAATTAAGATCCATTGGTGGGATTTATACCCACTTAATTAGTAGTTGTATTTTGAGCTATATTTTAAGCAATTTGATAAGTTTTTGATTCATAATTTTTAAGAGTGTGTATTTTTATATTACAAAACTATAAACAAAAATTTTGTAGCATTAAGATTTTGGAGTTTTGAGATATAAAAAAAATAGTGCTTAGGTATCTATACACTAGGGTTTTAAGCACCTACTAGGATTTTTAAGATATCAAATGATTAAAAGCGAATCTATAGTTGAATTTTTTTTGTGATAAAGCTTAAAAGTACAACCTACACTTTCAAGAAATTTGATAAAAATTGAATTTCTGGATCAAGAATTATTGGACTACAAAGTTTAGAAAGAAATGAATCTTTTGAAGGTGAATAAGCTATTGAAGGATTTTGTTGCAATTTGAGCATTTTGTACAAACTAAAGGGGTTACATAGGAGCCAAGACTTTGTAGAGGTGGAAAAATAGATATATGGAGCTATAATAAGATTTTGATATGAAAATAAGGTTTTGAAAGGAGATTATGGATTTTTCTTAAAAGTTATTAACAATCAAATTTATCAATAATTGGTTAATTGTGATTTTATTATAAAAAAAAAATATTAAGGATTTTTTATATGCCATAGAAGGACTTTATGTAAAAATCTATTTAAATATAAGAAGATTTTAGTAATATAATATTTTTTATAATATTACCGTATTATTTTATTTTTTTTATTAAGGACAAATCACTTATTGGAGTCTTGTCAATAAGTTACAAGTAAATTCTCTACAACCAAGTACTCAATGTATTTCCAGATTGAAGATCATGCCACATAACACTGTAGGCACATGGTTTTGTGTCTTCAGATTTGATTTTGACCTTGGTTCACAATTGGCCTTACTCGGGTATTAATTCAAGATTTTTTAAAATAATTTTTGCTGAAAATTATTCTTTTCTTTGATCTAAAGATGCCTATAGTATTATTTTTGCTAATCTATCTTATTTTGTCTTGTTTATGGCCCTACAAAGTAAACAAGAGCCCTTTCAATACTAAATATTTCATTAACACTAAACGTTTTTACTACCTCCTTATTTTTTATCTATATTTTTTAAAATATTTTTGTTATTAAGTCTTCAATTAAGCTCTCCTATAATATTAGTTTTCTTGTGCTCTTTCACCCTATAGCAATGTTACAATGCAACAATTATTCCCATTTTATACATTAATAGATAAATCAAATAATAACATTCATATTATATTATAGTATATTGCACTTAATAAGTACAAAATATAAAGAATTTGAAGTTGATAACCAAAAATTGTAATAATTTGAAATAGAATTGTTATTAAATCAAATATAGATGTCAAAGAAGAAACCTTTAATATACATAATACAACAAATTAATAATAATACCTAAAA
The DNA here is from genome assembly GCA_036785485.1 of Physcomitrellopsis africana. NCBI lineage: Eukaryota > Viridiplantae > Streptophyta > Bryopsida > Funariales > Funariaceae > Physcomitrellopsis > Physcomitrellopsis africana. The sequence goes on along the minus strand of JAWRVF010000629.1, from coordinate 160,382 downwards.
ATAATTTAAATTAATATAATGCATGAAAACCATTGTATATTTTATTAAATTAAATCAAAACTTTTATATCATACGCACACAACAATGTTAAAGGTATCTTATTTACAACACCTACCAAATCAAAAGGCAATATTAATATTAACAACTATCATAATCATAGATTTAATTATAAATGGAAAAAAAAAAAATACAAATATATATATATATATATATAAGTTGTTGAATATTAAAATGACATTGTACAAAACAAACAAGATGTAAAATAAAATAACAATAATTATAATGTTAAAAAAAGAAAAAAAAAGAAAAAAAAGAAAACCATACAATCAAATTACAAATGCAATCAAATTCTTTGAAACACATCAATCTAAAGCATATAAGAAGCGGCAATGTCCATAGCCTTCATTACAACATCAATCAACTAAATTCAACATGCAAAAACTACAACGTACAGCCATGCCCCTAACAAAAAGGAGGGCTTTTAGGTCAACCAGGCTTCCCGGATCTGTCTCTGCCAATGACCAAACCCATGCAATGGAAAGCTTTCAACACAACTCGGAACTCTCCATAATTTGGCCTAATTTGTCGCTGGCGTTAAGAACTTGAAGCAGTTCGTTGGCTAAAATACTAGCATTCGTCTCAAAAACCTTCCGACATGCCATGTCGTCTCTCCTCTTCATGGCCGACAATTGCGACGTTATGAAAGTTTTGTCCCTGGTGATGCGCGGCGTGGAAGGCATTCCGAATTCTGAAGCTAGTGCATGCTCTGTTTCGGGCCCACTTTTTTCTGGAAGTGGGTCCTTCATTTTAGTTTCGGAAGGAAAGATGGATGGAATTATAAGTTAGGTCTTGGGGGTCATGATAGTTATCTGGTTCGTGATGCTGCGCAGACATAGTTCATGGGCTGGAAAGGAGTTGACGTTGGGTTGAGGAAGTGTGGGGCTGGTTCGGTGGAGGTCAGCTTGGCTTTTCCCTTTCGTAGCGTCATCCATGGATAAGATTTTCCCAAGTATTACTTGCAACTTCTTTTTCAATCACCATATTGTAATATGAGCTTGAAATTGCGCGGAGCGAGCAATCAATGAGTGGAAAATGGTGGTGTCGACGCACTGCAGGTGGTGAACATGCTGCGGCTGATCTTCACAGATTATTCTTGAATGGTGGCAATCAATGACTGTCTAGCAGCTGGTTGTTTTTTAGTTCCCTGTGAAACTTACTCAGCTTCAAGGATGCGCACTGGAGTTTTCTTTCAGCGTTACTCGAACGACAGGGGCGTCGTGGCTTTCTAACCTTTGGATCCATTGTAGTTTCTGGTCTTCCTGGTTGAATCTCATCATAAGGTTAATCTCAGCAATTGGGCTCCTCCCTCGAGTTTACGCTTGAGAACAGTCTTCGTCCCTGCACTTGTGTCGTTTTGCAAGGTGAGGACTCCAGCTTAGGCGGCAGAGGTTCCAATTCTAGTAATCGAGATGATCTAGTAGGTCTGAGCCTTCTTCCAGTCATAATGGTGCGAGTTCCGAACATTCCAGGTCAGATTCTTTACTCACCCTCTAGAAAACAGCAGAATGAATCAAAAGTGAAACCTACTGGAAGTGTATCTAAAATTGCATTGAAAGGGAGCTGGGTTAAAATATTAAAATAAAATGAAAAGATGCAAAAGGCTGGGTGCATCCGCAAAACAAAAAAATCGACACTTCCTGTGTCTCCCAGCGATCCAGCTAAGAATGATATTCTAACTAGCCAGACAATCTTATCGATTCCTGATTTCACAAGTTCTAATTTATTTTTCTTCTAGCAACAGAGTGTTGTGGTATGATCCTCTGCCGAGCATTTCCAAAGCGGTGAAAAGCCCTCCAGTGTGTCCATTGTGAAAAACCTTAGCTGGAAGTAAAACCTTTGACGAGAAGTGTGGACATGGCTGATCAGGATGATTTGATTAAAGGGATGTTTAGAAACCTCAAGTTGTAACGTGCGGAATGTGTCCTGGACCTGCTGGCATATCCGAAGCACTAAGGTTTTTTTTAACCCTTTTCTGTTTCTGATTGGTGAAAGTCTGTAGGTATCTCAATTGGTGGTATGAGCAATTGAAATTTCTAGTGTTTAATTGCTTCAAAGTCTACTATCAATACAAATATGATGGCTGGTAGAAATATGGAGGTGGTCAAAATGTCAAGCCTGGTCACCAACTGGAGACCAAAGAGAGGAAGAGAGCAAGAGAGACTAAGTCAAAGAAGTTTTTGGATAATTACGACGACAAGGCGGTTTTGGATTTAGCCCTTACAGTTGAACCAATGTGTGAAAGGACAAGCATTGTTTTCCTCTTTTTTGGGTCTAGTATAAGTTCTGTCATTTCATTGATTCTGCCGTAGTGCAAGTTCTGAGGGTGTTCCAGTAGTTTACTGAAATCCCGTAGTTTGCTCGGTAGTCTATTTTCTAACATATACAGCTTCGGTCTGCAGAACATGGAGCAGGGACAGATTTTGATTGACAGACGGTTCAGAGAGACTCGAGCGGCAATTTTGAGACATAATAGACGAGATTTCCTTCCTGTAATTTTCAATTCTTGATAAAGTTTGGGGGATTTCAACCGGTAACAGTTCCATTACAGCAAGAACTGGATTCAGGCTTCGTAATTCATATTTGGATGGTGAAGTGACCATTAAGTTTTTTTTACTTCAGGGCAAGATTTGATTCCTCGTTATCTGTAGCTGAGACATGCATGTAACATGAAAGAAAAGCACAAATGCACAGAAAAATACAGATACTTAAAGTTCATGTTTTCATACTTCATACGTAAAATTGACGAAACAAAATTTGTGTTTGCAGCGAGATTTGCGTGGAGATGTATAGAGTCTGTCTGCTTGGATTCTCTAAACTACTGAGACATTCGACATAGACGTTGACTTAAACGTTCTATTCTCTACTTGTCATGATTATTGTAGTTTTGGAATTGATGCTCACATAGAGCACTTGGAACTTAACAGTCTCAACTAAGAGAGGTTGAACGTAGGCAAACCGGATGAATTGAAAGTCAAGCATGTATAACTGGTATCTCACCCCGACTGGGCAGTAAGCAAGATGGACCTCCAGTTATTTTGTGACAGGAAGGTTTATTGTTAGCATAAGTTGGGAGTTTTATTGATGAAGATTTTTTTCGGAATTGGAAGAGACAAAAAAATGAGTCGCTTCATCACTGCTGAGGTTTTGTTGGATGTTTTCATTAAGGTTGGTAACTACTGGCTCTCCTGCGAAATGAACTTACCTTTTGGGTTTGTAAGGTTAAATTCACAAATTCTTATGACTATATTGTGATATCTTTTTGCTTGTATCTATGGTTGTCAAGGTTGGACTAAACATCTTACCACGGAGGCGCCTGGAGATGGATCAATCATTACATAAACAGTAGATGGAATGCTGTACAGTACTGTTCTCGAAATTTTCCATTGGTAAAGATAAAGAGCATCGCATATGACATTTTCATTCTAATGTTGATCTCACATTGCTCGAGGAAAAGTAACACATATCCTTTAAAGTTAGGGTCATTTATATGAAAAGTTTATGACCACAGTTTCGCTTTTCTTTGTCGATGTTTTGCATAGAACGGTATTTTTTTAATCGGATTTCATCAATCATTGCACGTCAAATGATTGACAAGTTGTTTTTGGTGTGGACTAAAGTGCAATTTCATCTGGTGCCAACGGTAAATGTTTTTGTCCTTATCACACAGTAATTCTGAAAGAATTTTAAGGAAATCAAAAGCTGGGTTCACGTAACATCGTATCATCCTATATTATTCCTGTAAGGTGTAATAGCTTACAGTATACAGTAAAGAGTTGACTCTAAGTGTCTGCTGTAATAAACAAATTGTAGCACTTAGTGTACGTAAGTATTTCCTCACGTTCTAGGTGAATGTACAATACCTCATTATTGCCAGTCTATTCATGTCATGATATTGACCCTACTTTTGAGCCTTGTTCTAATAGATTTACTTTTCATAAGTTGTAGCAATGCATGATACATACGCTCCACTGTTTGCTAGACACGTGCAGTAGGTATGACTATGGAGGTAAAAGTGAGGGTTGATTTACAGTGGCCACTGTAGCTCAGCTGAGCCTGCAGCAAATGCGAGCACGGTTGCCTCCGACGCAGTAGCACCCTATCAGAAAGGTTCCAAGCATTACAATAATGCGGCTGAGTGCCAAATCGGCAAGACGTTTGGATAGAAATAGAGTACTCGCGCAGTTTCAGCGAACAGTCATAGGGAAGCAGCTTTGTAAGACTGCACTGAGTTGGTAGAGAATCGTTTCGTCTTGGGGAGCTTTCACTACTTTCACATGCATGTTACTGCTGAAGATTATCTTGAACCCGAGCAAGACATTACGAAGTGTCACAACCAGCCAAAAATACGATTCCGAATTCTAAACAGTATTTAAGCCACATCGTGCAGACCGTTCTACAATTCGAGATCACCGCCAGAGTTCCAACGCCTGTTCTTTCCCTTTCGAGGTAAATGATTCCTTCCACTTCGTAGGTTTATCTTGCATTTTGTCACCTTACAACGAGCCTCTCATTCACTCTTCTACTCAAGGATTCAGTTTTAAAATACTTGCATAAAAATGCAAAAAAAAGAATATTCTATTAGCATTTGTGCAAATGTGATATTCCACGAAACAAAACATAGTGTGTGTACCCATGACACATTCGGGGATTTCCATGATTAGTAATCTTCATCTATCAAGTATGAGTGAATTTCTAAACGGCAGGCCAAAATATGTTCTTCACAACAACCCTAAAGCTTTACATCAAGAACTGCGCCATACTGCAAAGAAACAAAAACAAATAAATGATCAACTCTTCGAGTACATATTATGTCAACAGTGCGCTCTAGCCAAACCATTTGCAACCTGATTCCTGTGTACCTAATACAACAAAGCCTTAATTCACAGTTCATTAGTTCGAGAGAATAATAAACGGAACATAACATAAGAATGCTCCAAAATTTCTGCAAACTCAGATTTGACAAAAGTCGTAAGTAAAATATTCGCATAAAATCTTCAGTTACCAAAATTAGTGACAATGTACTCACACTTCTGCAGATACCGCCGGCGATGATTCCGAACTGATTGGACACACACCCGCTTGCTACGCAGCTGGACATGAAAAGGAGAACTGAAATCATGTTCCGTGTACGCATTGCATCCTCGGGCTGCTGAAGCAATTATTCCAAGATGCTGTAGGAAGCACAGCACTCGGATGGTCGTCAGCCGAGGTGGGTACTTGTATAAGCCTGTTGCCCACTCACTTCTTGGAGAAGTGCATCTCCGTATCGGTAAAATTTCAAAATCTATTCCCACTTGGTCAAGCTCAGGGGTCTCTAAACAATGTGGAGATCCACACGGTGCAATGCAAGTGAAAAGATATTCGAACCCACTTCCTTGCACCTAACTGTTCAAAATGGTTAATTTTTTTATGACTTCCTCTAAAAATCCATCTCCCTGCGTCCCCAATATGACTTGATACATAAATCTTTGCCTGAGCTTGAGCGACCTGGGATTCAGATTTTGAAAAGCGACGGATGTGAAGATGCAGTACTCCAAGATGAGGGTGGGCGACATGGCGAAAATCCGACGTATTCTTCAATGTTCAAATGGTTGAAAAAATGAACCACAAGAGTGCGACACTGTTTCCATTTCCAACCTCGACTTCCTTGAATGCAAACCCCAACTGGTTATCCGAACCACAAATCCATTTCCTCAACTGGATACGATCGCTCACGACAGATGAACTGCAACTTTCTCAACATTCTCTACAGCGACTGCTAGACGTCCAAACCTCAACACCCAATTTCCACACAGGATAATTCAACATTCCTTTCGTTCAAATTTCAGAGACGAGGAGGCAGCTCCACAGTTGAACGACAAGTATCAAACAAACTGATGCCTCATCAATGGAATTCGCCACCCAGAGTTGGTGACAAAACGCAATCTATAGACACTTGGAATTTGTCCCTACGCTACACAACACAATCGGATCCCCGTTTCTCAATTGTGTCCCTTTCAACTTCCAGTAACAACTTCCCGGAAAAAGAAAAAAGAAAAACAGTTGTCTAACTAACTAACTACCTAATACACAAACAAACAAACAAAGACACAGAAACACAACAAAAACAAAAACAAATTAAAAAAACGAAACAACTCACATTGTATCTCGAACCGGACCCAGAAGGGATAGCACATCTAAAGAAAACAAAACAAGACAGCATTGTAACACAAGAGTGAGCTAAGAATTTATAATCATGGCACAACACACACACACACTTCCCTGAGCACCTGACTCTCAGGCTACCATCACGGACGACCTACTAGCACCAGCCAAGGCAGGTGATCGGTCATGCGATGCGCGCCGAAGGAACTGAAATCCGGAGGTTAGGAGCTCAGGTTTTGGTGTTGAGAGGGTGGCTGGCACCCAGTGGGAAAGGGGAATCCGCAAATGTGTTGGCAACTGGGCGGGGCGGATGTAGCCTTATAGGGTGGGGGAGTGCGGCGTCACCTGGCGCTGTCTCACTAGGCAGGACGTGCGAAGCCCCCATTAATAAGTGTTCTAGCCACGCTGGGCGAGAGGGACGTCGCAACACACGCCCTCCACGTCCACAGGCCCCGCGCACTACCAGGTTCGTAAAGTCCACAAATATCATGTCCACGTTACAAAATTGTTGTTATTATTATTAGCTGCGTGAGAGTAAGTGAGTCCAAGCTCAGGGTCCGCGGCCAAAGTTGCGTAGGCTCCGTTGGGGGTCCCTTTTGGCGTCCCCCTCCCCATCTAGCCCATCGCTGCTGCAGTAATCTTGTTTCTGCTCCATCTCTCGCCCATTTCTCTCGCCCGTTTCTCTCGCCCTCTTTGCTTCGACACGCCTCCATCCGGTTCTATTGCGACGCCGTCGCGTGCTCTAGTACCCAGGCATGGAGATAGTCCTGCTCGTGTTGGGCGCAACCACAAGCTCAAGCCTACGCAATCTTCGATGCGAAAATTAGGGTTTCAATCCATGCACACTTCCATGCTCCACGTTGAATAACGATGAATAAGGGGACAACCAAAACAAGACTTCCCTGTCATTGACCCACTTCCACCCACTCTTCATGGCCTTGGACCAAATTGTTTTTTCTTTGTGATGGTCTTGAAGCTTTTCACCCTTGTGGGCTAATTGTGAAATGCAATGAAGTCCTTTGTTATCATGTTTGCAAAAAGAAAAGGGTATGTTACAGCTTGAAGTTTGTTATATAACTTAAGTCTACTTATCTAATTATCTTGGATGTGAACTTATAGTTGGTTCATGTTGTTTGTAACTTGCATCCCAACAAAAGATTACAAAAAGCAGGAAGTAAAAGAAAGGGAGGGAGGGGGGGAAAAAAATGCAACTTGACATTTGCATGAGCTTTCCAATTCAAGTATCATAACAATGGAGATGATTCTGGTTGATCACTCTTTAAACTATAGATTATTTTATCGCTACTGTAGAGTGTCATCATGATAATGGCTTGACAATGATGCAAGATATGAATGAAGTCAACATCTAACACTTACTAGAAAAGGATTTCTTGAAACAAAGCATGGTTTTGAATTCTTGTAATGGAAGCTTAATGACATTTTGTTTTGTCAAAAAGGAGTGTGCCAGATCATGTGTTGAACTTTGTGCCAATATGTATATATGTAAAAATAAGATTTTTGAAAAAGACTTGGGAAATTGTATCACATTATGCAATCGAGTGACAAAATTGCACATAAAACAAAATAAAACAGTGACACATGCCTATATCATATATCCTTGAACAATCATGTTCTTTTCACATTTTATAATATACATACATGTGCATACAAACATCCTAATTCCAAAGATTTTATTTTTATTTTTTATTTTTTTATTAATCTAGATATTCATTGACTATTTATATTCTATTATTAGTTGTCTTTATGATTATTTGAAAAATGTGTGGCACATTTTAATACTTCATTTAATACTTCTCCCTTACATTTTTTTTATGCTAACACCCACAAAAAGTTTTCATGAAAAAATATCATGCATGTCTAAGGTCGGAACGTACTAATAATATAAAATAAATATCTTATCTTCATGTATATCTTCATATATATATATATATATATATATATATTTGTAAATAGCAAAAACAAAAATACCACTTTTCTACACTCTATTACATTACGTATATTTTGACAACTCACATGCAACTAAAGCAGGCAGGCGCACACACACACACACACACACACACATATATATATATATATATATATATACATATGTGTGTGTGTGTGCAGAGAGACAGAAAGAATATGGAGCTCTTGCCTTCTCTAAAGATGCAAGAGTTTTAGGGTTTTACAGCATTATTGCAGCTCCTGCACCCGCACCATTGCGAGCTTTCTGGCATGGTTTCGATGAACTGCGGAGCAAGAAGCGCTCAATCATCTCCCTCGAAGCGTGTTGCAGATTACTCCTAAGCCTGAGCTGAGGTCTAGCCCTTCCTCGGTTGGATTTGCAGCATGGGCGCACCTGAAACGTAGCCTCACCGCTCTACGAATCGCCTGGAGAGCCGTAAAAAACAGTCTAGAGAATCGTGGATCAAGCTGCGAATCTCAACTCGAATGACACTGCTGTCTGTGCCTCGGCTTGTCCCATCGATTCGTGTGCCGATGCGGAGGGTTTGAACCGCTCCGGTTTTTAATTCTGGCGGCTTCTAACCTCATCTCGATTGCGAGCTGAGGTCTATAGAAAGAGGGACACAGTTGCACCATGCACGCACGGCTGCCACGGCTGTCACGCCTACCGAGGCGTCGTCCCGAATTCGGCTGGCGCAGTAAAACTGCCCCCACGGGAAATCAAAACACCGCAGCAATGTTCCGGAATCGAATTCACAAGCGTGACGAATCTCGCATATTTGACACCGAAATAAAGTGTGACCTGAAATGTATTCGCTCGCAGTAATCCACCTTCTCCTGTTCTGTAGTGAAGATTAATAGTGGAGGATTGGGTACACTTCCGTGCGGCAATGGAATCACCAATTCATCATTTTCTGGGACAAGTTTAATGAAAGGATACAGAAGAGTAGGTTGGCTGCGGTCTGCTGGTCGATTATCGAAGGAGTCCAAGCCCATTAACTTTGGTCGATCAGTCCTCATGTGAACGAACGAGCGAGGTTTGTAGGCTTCATCCAGAAACTTTCGCATTGTTTGTGTCGCCTTCCGTGTCTTATAATCCAGATCCAATGAACCTTACTCACTATGAATTCGATTCAATTTATTTACGAGTAAGGTAAACACAAATAGTGGTGAAACACCAGCTGGGATCGCGGTAATCACTGTTCCTTGTCGCCGCGCTCAGCTGGGAACCATTTTCTCCCCCATCCACTAATCGCCGAACATAGATACGCGTTCTGTAGCAGCGCGCTTGGTTCCGCCAGCAATGGCGACTTTGCTGATGATTCAGCCAGGTTGAAATGCCTGTAGCCTTCCCAAACCGAATTTCTTTTCCTTTGCACCTGGCCAATGTGGGGTAAAACTCATGTCCGAGCTCGGCTTGCAGCAATCCACCGCAGCTCAGGGCACGACACGACAGAACTCAACAGGTCAAGCGGACTGGAGTACCGAACCGACTAGTTCGGTGACAAAGCTTTGCAGATCCAGACCCCTCGTGCGCCAAAGCCTGTTTGTTTGTGTTGATTGCGGGGCTGGCACTTGCACTCCCTGTGGGCATCGACGGAGCCCTACAACCCCATTCCCGAGCCTCCAGGATGCCATATTTACCTACCAAGTGGCCGCTAGTGGGGTTTTAGCACGGATTGGTCAGGGCGGATCCGGACCAGGCCCGACCTAAGAAAAGCGGCACGTAATAAAATAGCGGAATCTGGATTAGAACCAGGGCATGGTTGTGACCACAGGGGGCTGGTAATTCGAAGCAGGCTACAGCTTTGGCAGAAGAGGCCGCAAGTTTCTGTGTGGGTGCAAGCCAGCCTCCACGAAGCAATCACACTGTTCTCATTATTGCCAACGTTTGCACAATGGCGTTGCACAAAACCACAAGGCTCCATCTCCTGTTCGACCCCCCAAGTCTATTGGTGGAATCCCGGTGGTGGGGGGGCAGTGCAGGGGAATTGATGAGGAGTGTTGCAAGTGCACGGGCACGAAATTGTTTTATTTGGCGGTCGCAGTTATCCATCACGCTGCCTGCACTTCCAGCACTTTCGCAGCGTCTTTATAGCGAATGGTGGGCGCTGGGTGTACACGATTCCCTTTGAGGTTGCCAATTTTGACGAGGGTGCCGTCTGCCGAAGGATCTGGTATTGTAAGCCTAGCTGTGCCCTCTTCCTCGCACCGTACTATTCCGCCAGATTTGTCGTTTCCTCAACTCCAGATCTTCACCCACGCGTTACTTTGCCGTGATTTCCAGGAAGTCGTGCAACTCCAGGGCTGCCAGAGTCGCTTTACTTCGGCACCGTGACTGTTCCTTTCCTCAGTGAGCTTGGCAACCCAGCCATAACCACATTGTGTGCTCGCATCGATGGTATCGACATAGGAGACGAACACCTTACCAACCGCTAACTACACCCCAGAATAGCTCACACTGGAGTTTTCAATTCTAGAAACTGGGATACGTCGAGAATAAAATCTTACTCATGTAACGGACAATTGCTGGGCTGTTCAATAAAAGGAAAAAAACTAGGCAAAAAAACGGAAATCCCCACTGGGAGGGGGCTGGCTCACGCGACAGCCCTTTTTGCAAGGAATTGGCTCATGCCAAGGCTAGTGCAATCTGCACATGGAATATTATTATTCACTGCAACTATTATCGGACCCCAACGATCTTCATGATATGATCTTTTGTTCGGATGTGAGCGAATTTGACAAATTGTGCCCCCCTATTTGTTTGGGGGGTGTAAATATGGACTTATTCTGTAACATGATCCTTGCTTGAGTGCCTCTGGATATGTTCCGCGCAGTTTGTTCCTTCTTTGTAAATGTTTATTCTAACGTGCCATGGATCTTGAATGTGTCTCAATTGCTCAATGCTTCCTTTCTTGATTTGAACCTTTCAACTTGGTTTTCAAATGATATTGCCAATTTTATTTGCCAACTATTCTTCATAAATTATGAACATCACAAAGCATATAGGGGGTGCTTTTGGCATGATTCACAGAGTTTGTTCTAGTTGAAATATAGCAATAGATTTCTCTATGCAAATTGTCTCTAAATTTGGTTATATCATATTATTTTTATTCTAGGTTATTCAACAAAAGTTTAGGAAAAAGAAATTAGATTTTATCACATAATTTGTTTAATTTTTTCAATTCTTTAGGAAATAAAATCTCAACTTTTTAATCTTGTACATTGAATTAGTAAGGATAATGTCAATAATAAAAAGAGTTTTTTTCAAAAATATATTATTATTTTTTATTTGATATTTTTATAAATTTGAGAATTATTTAATTTAAATGAATATTAATATTACTTAAGAGAAATTTAGAATATATTTATTAATTTGGTATGAAAAATATAATATTAAAATTTTGTTATTAAGTTGTAAAAAAAAAGAAAAAAGAAAAGAAAAAATAGTGATGCAACATGTCAATTACAAAAATTTAAAAGTTTTATAGAGAATCTAACAAACATATGTACACAATTAATAATAAATAATTAATATTTAAAAATAAAAGATTAATTACCTCACTTATACTTATATTTTATACATGTAAATATTTAAAATCTTTTAGAATTTATTATATTCTTTTCAAATCCTCTAAAATATTTTAAAAATTCTAATAAATCTTTATTTAGAAATTTAAGATTTATGTCTGATAAAAAATAATCCTAAAAACTTCTTCTATTACTTTGATAAATAAGACTTATTTGAAAGATTTTTTAGAAGTGTTTATAGTAGTTTGGTCATTAAAATTTCCTAAATTTTTTTCTATAAAGTTTGTTTTAATAATCTAGATGAGATTAATAAAAAACTAGATACTAAATTTTTAGAACTATAAGTAGAATATATAAAAATAAGATTGTAATTATTTTCAAGCTCATTATATATATATATATATATATATATATATATTTGTCATGAACAAGATTTATTCTAATAACTATCTAATTAATATAGATAGGTAGAATTAGGTAAAAGTAGATTAATTTGATAATATCTTATAGAAAAGCTTTCTAAAAGCTTTCTAGATGCAGATTCACCCTTATACATGTCTATAGGTGATTAGTAGGCTAGAAACTTGGTCAATAAGCTAGCCATGTGTCGTACATGTTGATAGCTTGTAGAACAAGCTAAGTACCTGGCACACATGTAGGAAACTTGTCTTGCAAATTGGACTCGTGTTGAAGGTCTTATAGAACGTTGCCACATACTTCTTAGATAGATAGATAGTATATATAGAGACAAGAGTGAAGCCTTCTTCATTCTTGACAACTCCTTTCTTGCTTCTAGTCTAGTTCAAGAGTCTCTTGTATTTTCTAATCTTTGACAATAGCCATTCTAGTTTCTTTTTAAATATACATAATCTCTTATTTTTACTTTGTTATTTTCTTTTGACATAGTTTTCACTAACTTATGCATCTATTTTAATTTATAGCCTTGACAAATTGATAAGAATGAAGACACAATATTAGAGCTTTGTCTTTTTTTGATTAAAAGTGGATTATCCATTTCTCTTGATAAGACATAAGTATATTAGAAGTTGTGGATTATCCACTTCTAAACTGATATTGTTCCTCAATTTTATTTTATTTTTTGTTCTTGAATGTCTTATTTTGTGATGAGAGTAGACACTTTTTTCCCTTTTTATTATATTATCATAACAAAGTTTATTGAAATGAAGAATATAATGGCACAAATGCTAGAACAAATGAGAGAATTAATGCTTGTAATGCATCAACTCAATACACTACCACAAGGAGTAATAAGATTAGCAGGAAGTGAAGATATAGAGATGATTGGAGCTGCTTCAAGCCATACCACTTCACCTATGATTGAACACCGTTCAAGTATTAAAGAACCAAAAATCAATTTGCCAGAGAAGTTTAATGGCACTAGAGCTAAGTTTTAAGGATTCATCAATTAAGTACAACTGGTGATTGAACTTCAATCCCAAAGTTATCTAATTCAAAGGTCATAAGTCAAGTTTATTAGAACACTACTTTCAAGCTCTATTTTATCATGGTTTTCATCCTTTTTTAAATGACGTGATTCAATATTAGATAATTTGGAGGCATTCTTAATGGAGTTTCAATCTATGTATGGAGAACATGATTCAATTTGTGTTACAATCAACAAGATTTGCATCTTGCAACAAAGAAATTGATCAATGGCATCATATGCTTCATAATTTTGACAATTAGTAATTAACACTAAGTGGGATGATGTTGCACTCATTAACGAATTTTTCTACGAATTACAATATGAGGTAAAGAAATTGATATTCAACTTATCTGATCTTTAGACATTGAGCCCAGCAATTGATTTTGTTGTGAAGTATGATAATCGGCTTTCTGAATTTTGATCTAAGAATTGCACAAGAAAACCAGACATTACTATAATATAATGGCAACATCAACATCTTTTCAATACGTATATTCAAAAATAGAAGATATACAAATTGATATGGTATACTTTAAACCTCTTATTGAAGATGCTTCTAATCCAGTCACAATATATATGGATTACAAGAACCTCAAGTATTTCATGTCAACATGTATGTTGAATCAAGCTTGTTGGAGCATGTCTTTGTTAAGATTCAAATTTACTATCACTTATCAGTCAACAAAATAACAAAGTCTATTTGATGCCCTTTCTAGATATTCTATTCTATTTTGAAGGACGCTTATATGTTTTAAAAGGTGAAGCATGACTGGTGCTCTTAAAGCTCATTACAACTTCCCTACAACAGGTCATTTTGGATATAACAAGACTTTGGAGCTAATATCAAGAGATTTTTTGTGGCTTCAAATATAAAAGCCTGTTAAAGAATTTGTACAGTTGTATGACATTTTTTCAAGATCAAAAATACCTTGTCATTGATTTTACAAACTTTTCTAACTATTACCTATACTGCAACAATTTTGACCTTTTATTTCTATGGATTTTATCATGGATCTTTCAAATTCAAATTGATATGATTTTATATTCATGATTGTAGATTTTTTTATCAAGATGGCATATTTTGTATTATATAAAAAATCTATTATAAATAAAAAAATAACTAAACTCTTTTTTGATAATATTTATTGCTATCATGGATTATCAAAGGATATTATATTAAACAGAAGAACGCAATTTGTATCAAGATTTTAGACAACCCTTTTTAAAATATTGAAGGTAGATATAAAATTATCTTCAACTTTTCACCTTCAAACTGATGGGCAAACAGAACAGATAAATCAAGTTTTGGAGCAATATTTGATATGTACCATCAACTATCATGAAGATAATTAGACAATTCTTTTGCCATTTGCAGAGTTTGCTTATAATAATTCGATACATTTTTCTAATCAACAAACTCCATTCTTTGCAAATTATGGTTATCATCCATAATTTGATACTTTTGACTTTTTAAAGGCTGATAATCCTACAATAGAAGCTTTGGCAAATCATATTATTTTGACTTTTTAATTGGCAAAATAAGATTTACGAATAAGTAATCATATCTTGTAAGTAACCATATGGGTGATAAGATATGATTACTTCGTCGTAATATCAAGACTAATCATCCTTGTGACAAGCTCGATTATTGTACGCTTGGACCATTTCTAATTTGTAAACAAATTAATCCAGCTACCTATCAATTATATCTACCAAAATCTATAAAAATCCATCTTGTATTCCATGCGTCATTGCTTGAACCATACAAGATAATGGATATACGAGAAAGAAGACAAATGCTACCAACTCCTATAGAAATAAGCAACAATAAAGAATTTAAGGTAGAAGAGGTTTAAGATTCAAGATGGCATTAAAATTGGCTAGAATATCTTATACATTAATGTGGATACGATATTAGTGAACGCACATAGGAACCATCCGGAAATCTAGTAAATGCATCAGCAAAAGTCAATGCGTTTCATTGACAACATCCATCAAAATCACAATGAAGAATTAAGAAAATTCTTGCTATAAAGCCAAACAAGTTCAAAAGTAATTTCATTCTATCTTGTATGACTATCTATTATTTCTTGGAATTTATTCAAGCTAGAAGAGATAGAGAATCAATAATCCGCAAATTCAACTCAAGAACCATCATTTGCTGATTTACCAAATGAGACATTACGACTATCACAACCTTTAAGATGATGGAATAGAGATGAAAATCTTGAAAAATGATATGTTCTTTCTTGGATTGATGGCAAGATACAATGTGTTTGATATCACAACCTTGGAAGAGACCTCCCAATATTTGATGATACTTTTAGAAGTAGAAACTACTACTAATAGAGTTTCAAATATTTTCTTTGAAGGAAGTTATGAAGGTCTCAACAATAATAAAATAATAGGGTGGTCATCTTACCTTGGTTTAGAACACTATTGTTAGTTGAGAGGACCTATCAATTACCTTTAAAAAGAAAAAAAATGAGAATATGTGGCAAATACAATTCGGCACATCTTGAACTTCTTCAACACGTAATCACCACTCCTCGACGAACTCGTCTTTAGAAAAGGGGATAATGTCATGGACAAGATTTATTCCAATAACCATCTAATTAATATGGATAGGTAGAAATAGATAAGAGTATGTTAATTTGATAATATCTTATAGAGAAGCTTATATGTGAATTCACTTATATAGAGAAGCTTACATGTTAATTCTTAAATGTGAATTCACTCTTATACATGTCTATAGGTGATTGGTAGGCTAGAAACTTGGTCAACAAGCTAACCATGTGTTGCACATGTTGGTAGCTTGTGTAACAAGCTAAATACATGGCACACATGTAGGAAACTTGTCTTGCAAGTATAACATGTGTTATAAGTTGGACACGTGTTGGAGGTCCTATAGAACGTCGCCACGTAGTTCTTAGATAGATAGTATATGTAGAGATAAAAGTGAAGCCTTCTTCATTCTTATCAACTCCTTTCTTTCTTCTAGTCTAGTTCAAGAGTCTCTTGTATTTTCTAGTCTTTGGCAATAGCCATTCCAATTTCTTTTTGAATATACGTAATCCTTTATTCCTACTTTGTCATTTTTCTTTGACATAGTTTTCACTAACTCATACATCTGTTTTCGTGGCCTTAACAATATTGCAAATATTTTTTTAATTTTAATAATAACCACCTATATATTAGACTTATTTGTAATAATTTATATATATAATTTTATTTATAATTATTTATTATTATGATTATCTTTTTATAATAAAAAATATTAAATTATAAAACTAAATAATATATTATAAAAATTTAAAAATAATATTAGATTCATGCCATTATAATAATTATACGCTTTAAATATTTATAAATAGATACGCTTTTTTTATTGATTATATCAATTTATGATATATTTTATATAAAAAAATAATCTTAAATATTTATTTTTAAATTTAAAGATATTTATTAAAATGGGATTTACTTTTGATATATTTTAAAATCAATCAATTAATTAAAATTAAAAAATAATCTAATATAAATATATACTTAATATATAAGTAATATATGTTTATTTATTTACTTGACATATAATAAAATATCATACTCTTCAATATTTTTAGAATAAAATAATTTTATTTTTAATAATTTAGATATAATTTTAATTCTTTTTTTATTTATATATTACAAATATAAATTAATCTATTATATAACTAATAATTTTTATAATATATATGAAAATTATTAATATTATTATTAACTAAAGATATTAAATAAAATGATATAATATTTATTAATAAATTTAAATATCAATAAAAAATATTTAAAAAATATATATATATATATATATATATATATATATTATTTTAAATTAAATTAATAATAACCTTAAAAATAAATCTAAATATATAATTAAAAATATAATGTATTTAAATGAGTATTATTTGATATAAACTAGTATTATAAAAAATTAAAAATAATAGAATATTAATTAATATATAATATCTTATTTAATTTTATTTAATAATAAATCTATATATATGTACGAAAATTATCTTTATACACAATAACATGCATATCAAATTTTGTAGTTAGAATTTATAATATTCAATCTCTAAATATTTTTTATTTTTTTATTTTTTTATTTTTTTGTTATTTGATTATTTTATGAAATTTAAATTATTTTTATTATTTTTTTACTAAGTTTAAAAATATTTATTTTTATTATAAATAAAAATCTATTAAAATTTTTATAATAAAAAAATAATGATTATATATATATAAATTATATACAGCCATTATATCAATTTTTGAAGAGTTTATTTAAAATTATCTTGGATATAAATCACATCAAAACCTTGACAAGACAATATACTCTTATATCGCTTAAAGAAAGAAAATAAACAAATAAAAAATGGATATAAGATAGAAAGAAACTAGAATGGCTATTGCCAATTACAAAGTATCTAAAGTATCTTAAATCAAGATTAAAACACAAGAAAGATGTTGATAAGATTGAAGATGGTCTTAGTCTTGCTCTTATATATATTAGCTACTAAAAAGGTCTTTTGAAAGCTTCTTAGGGATTGCATGGCTTATGGCTCAAGCATCAAGTTATAAGTTATTTTTAACACATCTTTCTAAAAATAAAATACTTATAAATTAAATTTAAATAGCCACATGGTATAACTATAAAAGTCAAAATATCTAATATATATTTATAAAACTTTATTGAAGGTTCTTAAGGAAGATACTATCTTTCCAATATGTTTCAATCTATTTCTATTTATTTCTATTTGCTTAAGTAATATATACATCTATTATATTATCTCATCTTTTAAACAACAAATTCTATAAAGAGAGATCAAATTGCTTTATAAATTGATAAAGTCTAAGATTTGTCAAATGGTGTTAGCAATAAATTCTAATCTATGCGTTGCACAAAGATAATTCATAGGTTCCTTCAACCATTGTTATTTTTCTATACTAAGGAAAGAAGACCATCATATTATTTGATTATTGTTGTAGCCTTCATAACTACCTTAAAATTATATATTTTATATGCTATCAAATATAATATCTACGTCCAATAGTAACATTAAATATTAAGAATCTTTTCTAAGATTGTAGTCTTAAACATGTTATTGTCAAGGACATGAATTAGAAAAAGATGCATAATCTAATGGAAATTGTATCAAAATAAAAGTCAAAAAATGGGAATGAGAAAGTATGTATATTCAAAGAAAACTGGAATGGCTATTGCCAAAGACTGGAAACATGAAGACTCTTGAAACTAGACTAGAACCAAGAAAGGAGTTGACAAGAGTGAAGAGGGCTTCACTCTTACCTCTATAAATACTATCTAACTAAGAGCTACGCGGTGGTATTCTATAATTTGCAAGACACGTGTCAAACTTGTACGACAAGTTTCCCGCATGTGCGCCACGTACTTGGCTTATTCTGCAAGCTATCAATATGTGTGACACATGGCTAGTTTGTTCCACAAGCTACCAACATGTGCGCCATGTGGCTAGCTTGTTGACCAAGTTTTTAACCTACCAATCACCTATAGACATGTATAAAGGTGATTCCGCATCTATGAAGCTTCTAGAAAGCTACTCTATCAGGTATTATCAAATCAACTTATTTTATCTACTTCTATTGGTCTATATTACTTAGGTCATTTACTGAAGTAAATCTTATGTCTGTGACAGTTATATCTTTCTATTTATTTGAAGAAGGATATTTCTCTAAAGAACCTTTATTACAATAACAACATTGTGTTAGTTAAGGCAATCTAAGTGTTTTATTTGACGATTCTCCAAATAACAACTCTTGAAATGAATCTGTCAATTGTTTCTTCTTTATGTTGCAAAAATGTTCTATAGTTTTATCCTTGAACATATATTTTTTTAATTTATACCATCTTATTATTAATAGTTGATCCTTGATTATAATTAATGTTATGTATAAAAAGCAACAACTAATTTTGATGCATTTACAAGATTCTTTGATGGCTCCTATGTATATTATTATATTGTGGTTTGACTACCATATGAAAATGTTATACATATATATATTTAATATATAATTTACCATGTAGTTAAGTGAGAGCTATATCAATGGATTTTTATTAATTATAATATATAAATAAATTATTATTTTAGAAGTAATTTATTTAAAAATATTATTATTAAAGCTTATATAAATTTATTTATTTTTTGATAATGATTTTTTAGATTGATTTTATATTGATATTAGCTTTTATATATTTTGAGTCATCTTTATCAAACATTGGTGACTCTTGAAATCTTGTTTTATTTCTATTATTTAATATTTAGATCACATATTATATAAATCTTATTAGAAAAAGGATTCAAAAGGAAATTTTAATATCAAAAAGAATATTTAGGCCATCTATGTGGATGAATGGAGATGGATGATAGAAATTTCTATTCCTATTGGCCAAAAGTCATGCCCAATGGACTTCAAGGAAGTTGCCTAAGGATTTATTAGAGATTAGACTTTCTCTTTCAAAGGGCATTCAAATATTATAGGCTAGGATCAGCAAGTTTAGGTATTTGGTTATGGTTTTGGTACAAAAATTGTGTGATTTGGACTATTTATGAAGGAGATATTAGTGCTCAAAATTAAGGTGTTGAAATTGTATCTATTGTCACTCTTTGGAATATAACTTACACATATAGAAAGCAATAAAGGATTGGCAATTAGGATTATAGAGAAAACTTTCTTGGCTATATTTTTTATATATAGCTTAATAAAATCCAAGCTAGGATAAAAGAAATATTGAGAGTTGAAATCACTACTTGCAATCTAAGGGCAATAAATGACCTTGTTTAATTAGTGGTTGAGTTTTGAACTACATCTTAAGTAATTTGATAAATTTTTGATTCAAAGTTTTTAAAAGTATGTATTTTTATGTTACAAAACTCTATACAAAAATTTTGTGGTATTAAAATTTTGGATTTTTGAGATATAAAGAAAATAATACTCGGATATTTATAAAATAAGGTTTTAAGCACCTACTAGGATTTTTAAGATATCAGACAATTGGAATCAAATCTATAGTTGAATTTTTTTTGTACTAAAGCTTAAAGATATAAGCTACACTTTAGAGAAATTTGATAAATATTGAATAGCTTGATCAAGAGTTATTAGACTCTAAAATTTTAAAAAAAATCAATATTTTACGGATGAATGAGGTATTAAAAGATTTTGTTATAATTTGAATATTTTATACAAATTAAAGGGATATTTTAGAAGCTAAGACTTTATAAAGGTGGAAAAATAGATATACAGAGCTATAATAAAATTTTGATATAAAGATGAGATTTTGAAAGAAAATTATAGATTTGTTTAAAAATTATTGAAAATCTAACTTATCAATAATTAGTTAGTTATGATTTTATATAGAAAGTAGCATTAAGAAATTTTTTACATGCCAAAGAAAAACTTTATGTATAAATCTACTTAAATATAAGAGCTTTTTCCTAATATAATAATTTTTTATAAGATTATCATACTATTTGTTTTTTTATTAAGAACAACTCACTTATTAGAATATTACTAATAAGTTACAAATAAATTTATTACAGCTAGGTACCTAGTATATTCTTAGATTGAAAATCACACCTCACAATAATGTCATTATTTTTTGACTTTTTAATTTTTGAATTTGTGTTTCTTGTAGTGAATCCAATTGATTTGATGTAACAATCTTGTACGTAATGACCTATTTTTTTACAATTCATTTTATAAAAATTTATGAAAATGTTTGTCTTTTTTTTCTAATGTTAATTATTTAAATTGAATTGTATTAAATTGTATTGGTTTTGGCCTTGATGAATAGTTCTATACAAATTTAGAAGTTGTTGTCATTGCTTGATTTGTTCTTCTTCAATCAAATCTTTGTTCTTGGTAGTTTTCAAAGAACCAATTGTTGCATGTAATTGCTTGAGTAATAAATTGTTCAAATGAATTTGCTTTTGGCATTATCAACAATATATCTTTGATATTATCTTTTAAACCATATTGAAACTAATTGATAAAAGCTTTATAGTTTGAATCTACATAGCAAATAAGTTGTTGAAATTTGATAATATGAATAATATCTAAATATAATCTTTTTTCTAAATTTTAGAGTTTTATTTTTGTTACATTTTTTTAATTGTTTTTTTTAAATGTGGCTACAAAGCTTCTAAAAATGAGCTTAGATTATACAAAAAGTTATGAATCTTTCTCTATCAAAGGCGTAAACCAAACAAAAGTACTTTCAAATGTAAATGTGCCTATAAATCCTACTTGAGTGATTTTGTTAGGATATTGAAAAAGATATAACCTTAAAAAGAACTTGACTTGTTATAGAAATCCTTAAATTTTTTATCTTGATCCATCAAACTTCTTTAACATATTGATCTTTAACTCCTTTATACTTGTAGCAATAATACTTTTAAAATTTATTTATAAAGTTGATCTATTTATGCTTACTTCTTTCAGTTGTACAACTTCCTAGCATAAATATAAGACCTCATTGTTGACTTCTTTTATAGGTATAGTAATAATACTTATTTAGTTGAAATTACTAATATATGAGATTTTTACTCAAAAAATATTAAAAAACTCATAAAAAATTATAATAGTTACAAATCTTTTTTTATTTCTATTAAATATAGTATATATAATTTTTTTAAAATCTAAATAATAGATAGTATTAATAAATATACAAGTCAAATTAGAAGAGAATAATATACAATCTCTAGTATTAATTTAAAAAGTTCCACAAAAAAAGATAGTCTACTCTCTTTAAGGAAAAAATAAAAATATTAGTTTAAAAATAGATAATCCATAATCTTTAAAAACACAATAGCATATCTCAAAAAGTAAAATAATTTATTCACTTCTTAAGCAAAACAAGAATAATAAGTTGGTAGTCTTATTAAAATTATTAAAGACATGAATCACACCAAAATCTTGACGAGATAATTCACTCTTATATCACTTATACATATCACTAATTGGATTTATTTATGGAGTATTTAAAATTAAATATTATAAATATTTAAAAGTTTATTTATATAAATTATATAAATTATTAAATTTAGTTTTTAAATTTTTGATTTTTTATATTAATTTACTTAAATATATAGATTTTATAATAGTTATAAAATAAAGTTTAAAATAAAATTTCTTAATTACTATTAATATTAAAACTTCTAAATCAATTAAATTTAAAGCCAAAAGTTGTAATAAGTACAAATATTAAGATGCTTCAATTTTATGTGTGTGTGTGTATATATATATATATATATATATAAGTAAAAAAAAACAAATCAAAATTTTAAATTTTAAATAGGATTTGATATTTATTTAGAATTATAGATGTATACAAAAAATTATTGATATCAATAAAAAATACTTTTTTTTTAGTCTTTTAAATTTGATAATTATTTTGTAAAAGAAAAAAATTAAAAATTAAATTTTAATATTAAAAAAATACTTATATTTATTTAATTTTTATAAATTTTTAAAATCCAAAATTTAAAATAAAATTAGAAAAAAATATATAATTTTTATTTATTTTTTACTATTTTTTTTAAAAAATTATGATATCATACTTTAATAATTATAAAAAATTTACAAAAGATCATTATAATTAATATTTTTTTTAGTGAAATAATTAATATTTATTCAATACTTATTAAATTATATTATTAGAATTTTATTCTTTATATATAGATTATATGCTAAAATAATTTCGAATTAAAATCAAAAAAATAATTAAATACTTAGAAATATAAAGATAAAATTTTTTACTACATCTTTTTTGAATTATCTTTAAATTAACTATTTCTTATTTTTTTCTAAAGATTAATTCTTAAATTGTATTTAAAATAAAATCCTATATTAAAGTAAAAAAAGAGACAAATCTAATTAAATTATTATCCAAAAATACTTTTGCAATCTTTACTAATTTCAGAACTTTCAAAATAAATCTAATTATTTTTTATACTTTTAAGATAATTAAAATTTCTTTTGTGTTTTTTTTTTGTTTTTTTGTAGCCTTTCACATTAAATAAGTATCTATTCAAAGTATAATTGTAAATTTTTTTTAATATTAGATAGTACATTAAATTTTTATAATCATATTAAGAAACGGAATTGATTTAATATTTTTCATCACATATTACTCAAGGAAACATCAAAAGTTCTAAGAATAAAAATAAAATAAAAAAATTATAACTAATAAAATATTTTTGTCTTAAGAATATATTAATTTTCTTTGTGTTTTATTTGATTTTTATTTTTAAGCAGTTTGTAGTACCTTACTAATATATTACAATCAATAACAAATATCATTTATTAGAATATTATATCAAATTTTAATTTCAGATTTATTTTTGTTTTTTATCTTTTTTAAAAAAAATTATTTGTATATTCTTAAAAGACCATTATGTATCTTAACAATACAAAGATGTTATAACTGTTTAGTACTGTAGTTCATGAATGAAGGTTAGTGCATTCTTAGCTCAATTGGATAGAGCAACAACCTTCTCAGTTGAAGGTCACAGGTTCAAATCCTGTAGGATGCTTAAAGAAAGTGCATAATGAATGAATAAATAATATATACCAAGGGTACATGCATCTATCGATTAGTTTAAACCTTTAAACCCATTAAAGGTTTAATTATAAACCTTTAATGGATTTATAATTATTTTGTATTATTTTTTAGAGGTAATTAGTAGTATTTAACATATTATATTACATATATATATATATATATATATATATGTATAGATGTTTTAGATTGAAAAAAATTTAATATTGTGTATTCATATTTTACAAAATAAAGTTAGATCCATTCAATATTAGATCTATATTTAAATAAATTTAATTTAATAAAAAATAACATAAAATTCTTTTAATGTTATAATAATAGAAGTTGATTGATTTACGTAATGATGTATTTTATTCTTTCCTCCAAAAAAACTACAAGTAGATAAATAAGACTAGCTTTATTCAATAATTTATTTTATGTGTTAAAATGATAGTTAAATATATTTACATATATATATATATAGTGTATTTAATCCAAAAACCAATGATTAAATTAAAAATATAATTAAGTATTTTAATATATCTAAAAAATATTTTAATTCAAATTATAATTAGTGCTTATAATTAAATATGGCTCAGCAGTTTAAAACAAGTATTATAATAACAAAAAAAATTATAAATCATTATTTTGAAGTTAAATCAATTAAAAGATTTTTAACAATTTAATTGAATATCTATCATTATATTTAAATTAGAAAAAAATTATTCCAAGTTGAATATTAATGATTTCTTATTTATAATATATATATATATATATATATATATATATATTACAAATAATATTAATGACTTTATATATATATATATATATATATATATATCATAAATAATATTAATGACTTCTTATATATATATATAACACGTTTGTTATATATTAGACTATATAGAGTAGGATTCTTGTATTATTTTTAAACAAATTTATCTTGTAGTCTATTATTTAGAATTTCAATATTTAATGTCTAATGTTTTTCTTTTAAAGTCTTATAAAAAATCAACTATGTACAAAAGAAGTTATGTATTTCTACTATTTATAAAAAATGATAATTAAAAAGACTTTTAAGAAGAAAAATAACATTAATGGCATATTTTATTAAAAACATATATTTCAACCAAACATCAACTATTAATGATACATTTAGTTGTTTAGTAAAAAAAATAATAATAATTAATTTTAAAATTTAAATCATAAAAGCTATTATTTTTTTAAAAAAACATCTATAATATATATTATCTACCGTTAAAAGATCAAAAGTTATAAATATTTTTATTAAAGCAAAATTAAATTGTTGTCTCAATATATGTATGTTATTTATATATAGTTATATGATGTTATTTAAAAATATGTATATGACATAATTACAAAAGATATCCAAATAAATCACAAAAAATATGTCATAGTGGAAAAAAATTATTTAAAACTAGTCACATTAAAATTAAATGTTATCCAATATATATTACTTCTAATTTTATTAAAAAAAACTTAATAATAAAATTTAAATATCATAAAATAATATACATATATATATATATATATATATATATATAAATTTAAAAATAAGTAATAAATATAAAATATAAACTAATTATCCTAAGAATTTTAGTAATTATTATGTATTTATCTCATTTAAATCTTCAAACTTTTAGCTTCAATATATTAAACATCTAATCTTTAAAACTTTAAGTTTAAACAATTGAAACTTAGATATCTTAGAATATTAATAAGAAATAGAAGTATATATTAGTATTAAAAAAAACTTCAAATAGCTTAGTAAATTTATTAAAAAATATGATTTTAAACTAGATTATAATTTTATCTAAGAAAATCAAAATCTAATAAATATAAAATATAACACTATTGATACCAATTCCTTTAAATTACAAAAAAAATATTAATTCTAAAAAAATAAAACTAACACCAACATATTTCATGGTGTAAAAATTCTTTTAAAATAAATTTTGAATTGAAATATTTTCACAAAACATCAATGAGAGGTTTTAGGATATAAATAAAATATTTCTTTGATCTTTGTAAACTATTTGTTATAATTTCTTATATAATTTTAAAAGAAAAGTGAAAACCAACTATTGTCCATACAGTTTTAAATTTTTGAGTTAATTATACACTTGTATATACAAAATTTTCTATTATGATTTCGAAAGTAGTTCAAAGATTAGATTAAGGGTATGTATGCATATGAATATACAAGTTAATCCTCCAACAGTGGCAAACTTAGCTAGTATTCTATTGGAAGCTGCACATTGGAAGTCATGAATTTGTGTTGGCATGCTATACAAACAACCCAACATAACCACCAATTTCTAAAAGTGATGTAAAAAACACAAACACTCATGGACAGAACTATCGTAAAGAGGAAAGTATGACATTTTCTTGCCAGACCTAGTGATTTACGCTTACAATCATCAACAATCCTTGAAGATATAATAAAAATGTTACGGTTGTTCTTAATGATAATCCATCAACTGCAATTTCCTCAGGAAAAAGACATTGACATTGTTTCCATGCTCGTAGCGATCTACAAACCAGGAGCTGAATATCCGATGACAAGAGCAGACTGTCAATGTTTTGAAGGCATCAGTGTCGAAGGGTTGACAATCGACTCCCCTAGAAGTGAAAATTTTACGGAGCCAGCAGCTGAATGAGATTGAGATACTGGCAAACAGTTAAGGTGATCATAGCACAGTCCAAGATCACCTGTGCTGCATCGTCTGAACACTTCTTGCACTCCTGCAGCCGACCTTGAAAACTGGCATCGATGATTGTGGACAGTGTTTGCCATATAATGGAACTTGATCGTCAGCTGATTCGTCTGCACCCACACCATACAGCCCCACAGAATCGAACACTTTGGATCTACGAGGTGCTCTTGCCCAGTGGCATGCTCAGCTGGCTCTCAGAGACTCTGGAACCTGCATAACGTGTCAACTGCGAGGATTGATTGAGAGGTTGCAGTTATGTGACGACTGAAATTCAGACGACTGGATTCATCTTTGGGAGGTGCCAGAAAGGCTTCGTTTTTGCTGGAGCCCAGTAGCCATCTACTTTGCCGTTGCTCGAATTGTGCTGCCCAACAGAGCCTCTCTGTTCTACACCGCCCTGCTTTTTCCCAATCTCAGAAAAACTATCCACGATTTACGCGTTAGAGTGTGGCTTCTGGTCTTCGAGGCCACCGCAAGCATATCGAGCGGAAGAGGGATAACAGATACCATTCCAGACCGAAATCAACGAGTGTTGAAGAACACGCACTCAGAATATTCCAGCAGTGCATCGACGGAAGCCTTCTTGAGGAAAATTGCGGTTCCGTTCACAATCCTAAGTACTAGCTCTGGACCATGTAGCTGCGAATTCATTATTATTCGACGGCAGAATCACAATTGATTTGCTGTATTAGAAATGATTGCTTCATTAGGATAAATGTACGAAGTGAACCATTACACTATCTTCAGTAGGTATGAAGCAGAGATCGGAGAAAAGATGGAAATAATGTATCTGGAAGGATTGAGCGTCGACTCCAAACAGCCTCCCAAGGCGAGAGCCTGGGAACCCCGATATCGATCACCTTCACGATTATCAACTTTGAGGAGAAGGTTCGGTGCAGTTCGTATATTGTCTGTATAGAGGTCATAAAGGACAGCCAAATTTTCCACAAAGACTTCCTGAAAAAGAATTATCAGCTACTAAGAGAACCATCAGGTTCTGTGAATTGCAAGTGTGCAGCGTGATCGATAGCAATAGACAATATGCATGGCGACGACGCAAGCAAACTAGTTCCATCAAACTGACCACTACACACTGCTGTAAAAAGAGGATTATACCTTGCACTTTCTCCCTTCAATAATTTCCACAGATACATAAAATTAAACTGACTTGATGTTGCCAGTAATTCCATTTCAGCTGATCTTTATCCGAAGTACGGGGGTAACATACATCCAAATAACTTCAGAGTTCTTTCCGTTGAACTGCAAAAAAAAGGCTACGTGAACTCTCAGGCGTATGAATCAATAAAGAAGAGGCGCCGTGACGAGTTTTTGAAACATGACTAGTAGAAATAAACCGGGCTACTTCCCAAGTAAGAACAGCAAGGGTGACAATATTTTCATCTAAATTTCCAAAACCAGAACATAAAAAGATTCTGACTAGGTAACATAGTCCTCTACATTTTACTTATCCCGCATCTTATCGACTACCTTTCCTCTTCCTTTAAGCTTATCTTTATCTTTTTCCTTATCTTTCTCCCCGTCTTTCTCTTCATCCTCATCCCTCTCCTTATTACCACCCATTAACTCATCTACACAGAAGCAATACAATTCCTGATGGAGTTGTTGCCATTGCTGCCCATTATTCAAAGCCCGGCGCAACTCAGATCTCAATCTTTCAAGTTCCATTTGCATTGCTGCCGTAGATCCACGTTGCTGTCCGAAACAAACCTCGTGTTAGTGCAGTCTTAGCATGCCAATCAACGAACATACTTAAAGTTATGTCGAGTAGCATTCAATAAAATTACTCTGAGTATCGAAATAAATACAAGGTCATGTGAAACAAATACTAACCTCTAGCTCTTTGATTTGGCGTTCCATGGCAACGTAGCTATATGAATGGCCTTCAAAATCTTCATCTTCTGGATACGAAGAAGGAAGCACAACCAGGGGTCCTTCCCAAGGGTTCGCATCATGAGCCACCGCATCTGACGCAACATACTTGCTTAATGGAGCCACTGGAATTGTTGGAGCTCGCCTATTCACAGATCGCCCCGGCTGTGAACCATGAGATTGTACTAAAGACCGCGGTAACACTAGCAAGCAACTAATGGGTCCTGTGTTGATCAAACAGACAGTGATTTTAGCATCCTTACAAGAAAGTGCACAGGTTTCCACTTCACTACGACAGCAAAATCAAAAGTAGGGACTACTTCAACAGGTTAGCGTTCACCCAGCGGTTGTCGAAATCATCCGATGAGAATCCTATGTTGAAAACAACTGGCTTCACCACACGCTTCAAAGGTATCAGTTTTATCAAAGACATTGACAAAGTAATTCAAGTTCCCAGATCTGTTCGACACGTGTAAAAAATAGTTCAGGGTCTAACCTTTAGATTGTGCGAAGGTTCTTAGCACTTGACGACTTGATGTGTCCCAGAGACGTGCTGTGCAATCCTCAGATCCAGAAACCAGCGACACCCCATCCATACTGAAGGCTAACGATGTGACTGCACGACTATTCACACCAAAACAAAACGACTACAGTAAAAATCCACACTGTTGATTCTCCCGAGGCCACTATCATAAACAAAGAACTGCACTAACACATGTATTAACACATTATAATGCAATATCATATCGCGATTATCGACAATTACAAAAGCAATCCTTAACCGCAAAACCACCATTTTATGACGCAGGAATCAAGAAATTGGGGTTGTAATTAGAATCGGATTCGGCAATAAACATGGTAACGGTAGCAGCTCGTGTAAACAAAATAATAGAGAAAGTTTACTAATTACCTGTGACCAATAAGTGCAGCATCCGTGCCAAGGTTCCCATCGGCCAGAATTCCAGACGTGGTAGGCACTCCAAAATTTAGAGCAGTAATGAAAATCCTGCCATCAGCACCGCCGGCATACAATGCGTATTCCCCGGGATCTAATACAATAGCATTCAATGATGTCGGGAAAACGATTGACCTTAAAAGAGTTCCCAGAGCAAGGCTCCAGATCTGCGAAAATACAACCCACTTCTGTGAGAGATGGAGAAACTTGAACACAAATAACAGCTTCACCAAATTTAGATCCAGGCTTACTAGATTGAATGTGTCAACCCTTTCGAACGTAATACAGGCTCAAAAAAAAATCAATGAAATATCCTTCTGAGAGTTAATAACAAAAGATTCAACTTCCATAAAAGTCAACCTTTTGTTTTCAGTGAGGGCTACACAAGACAGGGGTGTCTAACCCGCAGCAGGAAGAGCTGTAGAGATGATGAAGGATCACCTTGCACGTGTGATCCAAAGAGCAGGACACGACAATAGCACTAGAGCCACCAGAGCCCGCAACAAGTCCCGTAACTGGCAAGGTGTGGTCAGACCACCCATACATCGCAGCAACTTGTCCGTCTGCTCCTTGGCCATCCTCTCCCATATCCAAAACCCTGTACAGAAAGTACAAACGATGACTATCCAAGTCGGATGCTTCACATACTTCAAAACCTAACATCGCCGTAGGGGTTTAGGGTTTAAGCTCAAACAAGTAGTCATGGTCAAAGAACATTAAGTGGAAAAACATATTAAGCATGATCGTAGGAGTAGCTTGATCTTTATCCAAACACATGAATAGTGGCTTGTGTGCTCAAATTGAGGTCAAAGCATCTGCTGAACATCAGTCCAGAAGACGGACCTGATAAGAGGCCAGACATTAACGAGGCCGTCATCCGCTCCAGAAATGAGCAACGAGTCGTCATCAGAGAACACTAGGCAGCTGACGTTCTTGTAGTGGCCAGACCAAAGCCTCAGCAACCGCCCGGTCGCCACCTATCCCACCAAAAACACAAAGAAATTCAGATAACCGACTCAACAGACGAAAAACATCCTTCAGTAAAAAAACTGCACAAACGAATACCACATCTAAAACTCCTCTGCTCTGAATGCCATATGTCACATAAAACATTCCGGTTCATACAGGGTACCTTCCGTGACGTTGACATTCTCAGGTACACATGTACGACTCACCTCCCAGAAGTAGATTCGACCAGACGCGCCACCACCAGCAAGGTAAGCTCCATCGCTAGTGCACGCCAGAGGACCGATAGGCTCCACGGGATAGCTCTTGAATGCTACTTGACTCTGTTTTCAGGACAGATACACGAAAATTACAGACCGTCATCCACCGCATCACTTCACGACCTCCGACACTTGTCTTTGAAAGACTTACATTTCCAAACGATTATGCTCTATCCAACAACACCTAGAGGCCTGCCAAGGTATTCCAGTTCATTTCTCATTTTTAAAGCATAATGGGGTTTACATGATTTGTTATGCCAGTGGAGGAAGCCACGTTTCTACAAAATAGAAATCCTACAAATGTAAGCCAACTCAACTGTGATGATATAAATTGTTCCAGAAAGCCCATTGCGACAGCAGAAGCAAAGGCGTTGCCTGAAGTTTTTAGTCCTTCAATGCTACCCGACACAGATAAACAACCCCAATGCAGTATCAACATAGGATATGATAGGACCTTACCTTGTGCCAAGCCCAGAAGTAGATAGCACCACCTCCAGCTCCGCCCGAGGGCTTAGGCACCTGGGCAGCCGCCAGAAAGTGGGATCCAACGGGAGCGAGTGCATTGCGCGGCGAGGCGCAGGAGCGCAGGTGTGATAACACAAGGCCGGAGTGCAAATCCCACACCGTAACCCCCGCATCCGCCCCTGAGCACACCACCACGACTTCTGTTACGGTAGCCAGCTTGCTCCATTCACCCACGGCCTCTCTCGGCCGCCCCCCGCCCTTTCGGACGAAATTCACTCTAAGGAAGCCCCCCTCAACCCACTGATCACACACCCAACAATCCCTTCCTCCCTTGATCGCAAGTCCTCGCCACTCCCAGCATGCACCGTCAATGCTAAATACTCGACAGAAGAATTGACATTCCGGCTCTTCTCCTTCAAAACTTAAACCCAAGCACCATGATGCAACCCACCAAAATGATCTCTATAGTTCAAATTCTATCACCACACATAATGATTCAGGTGGCGGCCTCCAGAACGCCAAGGGGCGGCTGCAGCTCCACCCAACTCCCTGCCTACTATCGCACCACAATCCTCAACGCTTTCTTAAACAATCATTCGAGGCAGTTTCGAGCGCCTGAAACAAAGCAAATATTCGCCGTTTCCCACGGGAAATGGTCACCGAGTCGGCGACGATGGCAATCTGTGACCTAATTTGGCCACAGCAGGCACAACACACCACGAGCACTTATACCACGCTCCGAAACCCGAAACCTGGCAAGGCACGAAATCTCCCAAACGACAGAATAGGCCGAATTCTGTTTCATCGAAGGATGTATCTGTTATACAGAAAATCGGCCAACTCTGTGACCTAAAACTCTTGATGCTGATGCCCTTCTGCAACAATTTCAAACACCATTCCCACCCTAAGTATGCGTTTTTCGGGATTGTGCAGATACGCGTTAACACTTCCGAAACTAGGGCTTGAAACTTGCCCCTAATTCCTTCAAAGTTGTGCATCTGATTTTAGGGTTCGCGGCTCTTCATGAAAACCACAACAATCACATCGTTGACTCCCCTGAATCTAAGAATAGAATCGTGTTTTCGGTAGCCGATGAAACTTGAGGTGAGACTCACAATCTCATTCAAATAACTGTGGGAGTGTGTGTGTGTGTAAACAACACCTGTGTTTGAGTTTAAACACTTAAAGGCGATGAGGATTGAGGTTCAATTCTTACACAGAATTACTCCGACCGGTGTCACATGAACGAGCACAAGTTGAATGAAGAATTGGAAAAGCTTCGAAGCTCTCGGAAGCAACACAATCAAGCCCAAAATCACGTCGAAACTCGATCTGAATTGTCAGGATAGATAGACAGATGGAGCACAAGATCATGAAGCCATCGGAGCCTGATCATGAATTACATGTTGTGAAGTGGGGCACCATGAAACCCTAATAAAAGGAACAGGGCAAGATAGCAGTAGCAACTGTTTGCTTGATCATCCTTGGGAAATAGACGGACAAGGGCTGACAACTTTCTACACAAAATGCAGGGCACTGTTGTTAGTAATCTAAACCCTACACTTTTGTGAAAGACAAATTTAGGGGTCTGAGATGGTGTGGAGTTGTCAGATGAGGGCATTAGTGGTTGCATCAAAACAGTTGGCGGCTTGAATCCCAGTTATCAAATTCTAATCATGCTTGATTAGAAATTTTGAACCTTAGCCCAAAACCTAATTTCCTAATGTCTGGTGAAAACATAACCCAAAAATAAAAAATAAAAAAACGTACACACTAATAAAAACAAAGGTAGAAGGAAACTTTAGATTGATCAGAAAGTGGACTAATCTAAATGTGTCGCTTTGTACTGACTCTGCTACTGAGAATTATGTATGTATGTATGTATGTGTAATGAGATTCTTGAAGATTTTGAACATTCATTTCTTTATATTAACATTTTGCCATTTCTTTTGTATACAATGTACTACAATTCTGTTTTATTAACTTTTTGCACAAAAGTAATAATATTGATTTTGTTTTTTATTTTTTAAAAAGAAGATTACATGCTGTTAAGCTTAGCAAGAAACAGTATGTCAAAATGTGATTGTAAAAAATGCTGATATTTCTATTGCAAAATAATTATTCTATTAATGCAACGTTGTTTTATTTACTTCAAATCAGTCTTATATTAAAAGAGTAGTTATAACCCACGTTTAAATTTATTTTTGATGGGCGGCCTATGAATACAAAATTTGATTTTATGCACCACCTTGAAGTTGTTGTTTCAAATCATGAAGACCAATCTTACAAAATCATTATAAAATTTGTTGAGGTTCGACAAGTTCGGTGTAATGATATAAAAAATTATTGCTTTACAAACAACATACAAAATATGACACTGCCCGGAATACGAGTAAATAATTTCACTGCAAGAATTAAATTGAATTTTAACACCATTACATTATTCAAATTTATTTTTAAATATTTGAATAAAAACATCTTTAATGACCAGTTTGATCTCTACATAAAATTTCACATCAAGTGAGTAATTAGATTAAGAGTTATAGCTTGCTAAAACTCATTAATTAAGATTAGAACTTGCAAGAAAAAATCTAAGTTGCCTAATTGTGAAAGTAACAAGGCAATTGGATTTTGTGTATGGTTGAAGTTATCAAGAAGAGTGTTTTTAAGTACTTATATTAGCTTTAAGTACTTTTGAACTGAAATTTAGATCATATTTTTTTTATATGGATGAAACCTATTAAGATTTTTTGTATATTTGTAAATCACAACTTCACCTTCCACAGCTAGGTGCCCAGTGCATTTCTAAACAAGACAATACGTAGTACAATAATGCTTCTTTTCTTGTGGACTAATAAATTTAAAATATGAATTATCTTGCATATCAATGTTGCATATCTTTTACTACTAAATGTGAATTCAAATTGTTTGTTGATATAGTAGGAATTTGTCGAATTATGTATTATTTTGCTAAAATCTATAAATATTGATAATAATGGCATTAAAATAGTGAATTTTCAAATTTCACAATTTGATTGATGGCTTCATTGAGTGATTGTAGATCCAAAAATAATAATAACAAATCCTTCACATTATTTCTTAATGTCTAATAGAATTGACTCATCAAGGCTTCTTTATCCCAATTGATGTTGTATACTAGGTATCTAAAAATAAATATATAGATTGATGTAGAGCATGCCCTTTATTGTAAAACTTAAATCTTGGTTGTTGTTTAATGAATCTTATTATATTTTCTAAATGCTTCCCCAAATACTTCCATGAAAGCTTCCTGGTTACTTAAAATTGGTGATTTCTTCTCAAATAAGGGAACAAATCATAATAATACTTGCCTTATAGACAAGATGCTAATCAATCCAACTTGTGATTCTTTTGTTGAATAAGTATCAAGTTGTAGAACTATTATCAATTAAATTTAGTTGACAAACCCTCAAAACATCAAACATGTATTATCATATTTTTTCAAAAGACTAACTGAAGGCTCCTTATATTACTAAATAGGTAGATTTTCTTGGCACAACACAAGTAATACTACATCTTCAAGCACAAACATTAAACGTGGGTATAGTCTAGATTGTGGTATTCCAAATGTTATATCATTATGAAGTTTTATAATAATTCCTTCAATCTCCACAATTCTAGCAAATAAAGTAGTAAAAGTGCTTATGATAGCATCTAACTTGGACTCAAAAGATTTGGTCATACTAATAATTTGACTTTCAACCATTTAAAAAAATAAAAAATAAAAAATAAATCTATAAAAAGATAATATCAATTTAAAAGAGAGTAATCCACAACTTCTAAAATATCTTAAGATCTTCAAAAAAATAGGTAATTCACTTTCTAATAAAAAAGATCCAACTTTGATATTTTAGATAAAGTCCATTTTGACAAATTATCAAAGACATGAAAATATAAAACAAAAAATTTGAATTAGAAAGAAGTTTCAAGAAGAAATTGATGAAGACTTGAATTATCTAGATAAGTACATGAACAATACCAAGAAAGATGAGTTTGAACTTTAAAAGATGCATTGTCAAGACTGAAGAACTCTTCAACCTCAACTCTAATATATACCCATGTCTAAATAGCTTCTTGAGCGGCTTCTATTAAATTAAGAAGCTCTTAAACAACTTTTATCAATTTGGAAGTTTTTTGAGCTCTTTCTACCAACTTGAAAGCTTCTCGAGCTCCTTCCACTAATTACAAAGCTTCTTGAGTTACTTCCACCAACTAAGAAGCTTCTCAAGTGAATTCTACTAACTACAAAGCTTCTTGAGCTATTTCCACCAACTAAGAAGCTTCCCAAGCAACTTCTACTAATTAAAAAATCTTTAGAATGTTCTAGAAGGTTCTATGAACTTCCAAAGTATATATTTTTAAGAAATAGTAGATTATTTAACTAAAATGGCACATTTGGTATCTTATATATATATTATTATAAATAAAGAAATAACTAATTTTATTGATAATATCTATTAATAAAATAGACTTTTAAGTAATATTATATTAAAATAAAGATCCAAGTTTGTATCAAGATTTTTGAGGACACTCATCAATATATTAAAGATTGATATTAAACTATCTTTAGCTTTTTATCTTCAAATTAATAGATAAATAAAATATGTAAATTAAGTATTAGAGCAATATTTACAATATAATTCAACTATCACCAAGACAATTGGACAACCCTCTTGCCACTAACAAAAAATTTATATAATAATATAATAATTCCTCTATTTAATAAATTCTATTTTTTGCCAATTATGATTAATATATATATAATTTAATATTATAATTTTTTTAAAAATAATTTATCTATAAATAGAATATTTAATATAAAAATAATAAAACTTTATGCTATATTCAAGATACAACTAAAAGAGGCTTAAGAACAAAAAATAACAATTTCTTATATTTAAAAAAAAAAAACAACCTCTATTGAAAGTTGGTGATAAGATATGATTAATTTGTTATAATATCAAGACCAATCAATTTTGTAAAAAAAATAAATTATTAAATGCTTGGCCTGTTTATTATTTATAAGTAAATTAATCTAGTTGTTTATTGATTGTAATTATTACAGTTAATAAAGATATATCATGTAGTTTACATACCTCTTATTAAGCCTTATATTGCAACCAACATACCAAAAAGAAAACAATTACCACAATATCTTGATGAAATAGATAATAATCAAGAAAAAGTCTTAAACTCAAGGTAGTGTCAAAATAAATTCGAATATCTTGTACATTGACTTAGATATGATATAAAAATTAAATATATAAATTAAAAGAGATATAATCATATAATCAAATAAATTATAAAATTTTAATATTATTAATATATATTAATATATTAATATATTATTAAAATTAAAATTTTAAATGAATCATTTATATATATATATATATATATATATATATATAATTTATAAAATATCTAAAAAATAAAAATAAAAATAATTTCAATTAAAAACTATATTAAATTATTTTATTTTTTTATTAATAAAAATTTTCAATTTTAAAATTTTAAAATATTTTAAAAATATTATTAAATATTAAAAAATTTAAAATTTTTAAGCTAATTGAAATAAATTTAAGCAATATGATTCATTTCTAATGATTATTAAATAGAGATGATGCAATAAATTATAATGATATTCTTTATGAATTCTAATTAATATCTTTTTTGTAGATATTTTTGCATAATTTATATGTTAATTCATAAAATCAAGAAAAAAATTGAATAATAAAAAAAATTGGGGATATTTTTATAGTTTTTAAATGTTTTTTTAATAATTTGAACGAAACTAAGACTTCTTTGTATAAGATGTTTATTATAAAAGTATCTTAATAATCTTATTTTTTAAATGATTACTTAAAAAATCTGTAAAATATTTAATTATTTATATTTTAAACTATTTAATCTTAAATAAGCTTATCAAAAAAAATTCAATACTTAAATAATTCATGTTAAGATATTAAATAGTTTGGAAAATCTATCTTTCTCCTTAAATTTTAATTAATGAATATAAAATAAGTGCAAGATTAAAATTTTATATTTATGGTTTTTATAAGCAACCAAAATAATCAATTTAGTTTTAATTTTCATATCTTTTAAACATATTTTTAATTTCTAAAAGGAATAAAATATCATTACTAACTCATTTATATCTTATGCACTTCTAAATGATTTAAAAACTTTACATAGAAATTAAAAAGTTATACTTGATGTTCAACACAAAGATTCAAGCAGCTTATAAATAGTCATCAATCTCCTTACTTTGATATTATTGTGTCAATATTGCCCTTAATAGAAGATAAATTTAAAATCATAATTCAAGAAAATATGCCATGCATGGCTAATACACACTCCATAATATACATTAATGACATAAGATTTGCAAAATATGTTAAAGCATCTTTGGACAAGACTTTCCAATCAGGATCAAAAACCTTTATAAATCAAGAAGGCCTCCCAGGCCAGATGGGCAAAGATAAAAATAAAAATAAAAATCCTTTTTTCCATGTATATCACTGCACAAAGAGCAGTGTTAATGCTTGATAGAGAAAATAAACAGAACCCATGAACACAAACACAAAAACCTCTGTGAAGTGAACCACAAGCAAGAGACTGAATAACAAAACTACAAAACCCAACCCAATCATGAATGGAGGTCAGAATGTAGCTTTTCAGTTACTATCAAGCAAACATAACCGATTGAAAACGATTTACCAACATAGAAGTTTACACCCTCAACCAACAAGAAGAAGAAGTAAGCAACACCGGAAGATGAATGCAACTTCGGTGAAGTTTACCGAAAGAGGGAACAAGTGCAAGTGCCTGCTTCTCATGTCGAACAATTGTGGAGATTGCCACTTGTTGATCCGCAGCAGCGATGTTGCCGCATCAGAAATGTGCTTGAAGTGTTCAATATGCAAGAAATCTGGACACAAATGATACACAACACAGAGCGAGGGAGAGATATGCCCCTTGGTTTTGCAGCATCGTTTGTGGAGGATCATGGGCGACGCGTCCCACTTGGACAAGAAGTAAGAAGATTCGTCATCCGTCAAAATAAATTCTCGGCAGCCTCACCCTTTTCAACGCTGCACTGAAGACTGGAATCTAGAAAAAGACCAGGCTTCTGTTGGTGCTGTTGACGATTTCAGATGGAGTGCTGAACACTGAATGAGAAAAATTCAGTAACGTCGACCTGGTAACTCCGGTTCCGGTAACAGAGCCTGAAACGAATCGAATCCAGACGAAATGACAGGAGTTATTGGAAATACATTCAGATATGTATGTGTGTGGACATATATATATATATGTATATATATATATATTGGTGTGTATGGATGAGTTACACTGTTTGTAACACTGTGGCTGGTAAGTCTCCTTCTATTTGTATAGTTAACTGCCTTCATCGACTTTGAATATTTTCTCGGATGAGCTGGTTTTAATGACAGAATTGGCACTGGTGATGGAAGGGAGTGAAGCCACACAGTGCCCGAGCACTGGATTTCTGTCTCGCTTTGTAGACTCCCTCGCTTTTAGAATCCATCACATGAGAAAGCTCGTCGCAACCATGCAAGTTGGTTGTTATTCATTCATGCACATAGTAACCGATGAACCGGGATGCACCTGCATCCACAAAAAAAAACGAAAAAAAAGAAAAAGAAAAAGAAAAACACATAAAAATCAGAAACAAAACTAACATTATTATTCTTCAGTGGTAACAATTTTCCGATTATCAAGGGATAAGTGGCACCAATGCTCAAAAGCTGCTTTATGTGTAAACATGTTCGGCACTTTCTGCAGACTCAGTTTATTGTGAAAGCGAACATAGACGAGAACCATTGGTTGCGGATTTACGAATATTAAAAAGTTACGTAGTTGTCCACTTCCAGTTGTGAGATTGATATTGCCAACGTGACTTCGAACCCCCATCAATCGTATTTATATGGTAGCATCAAGGCATCCTTTAGATTAGACCATATTTTTCGGAATAGTGTAGCTTGGGGAATGGGTTAGTGACTGGTGCCTGCAAGCTTTAGAGTTACTTCTACCATGTTGAGTGCTAAAACGGTTTAGAATAATATCTTTAAGAGTTATCGGTGGTGGCTAGTCTAACTGGAGCCGACAACATTTATGATAGGGCATGGTTTTTTATTTTTTTATTTATAAAAAATATTTAATAGATATATATATATATATATAGAATTAGACATGGTTCTCAAATAGCCTCTTATGTAAAGATAGTCTAGGCATTAACAAGTATACAAGGAGACAATCATCACATAAGCAAAAATGTTCTTCCTTATAGAGCAACCAATTTTTTAACTAGATGCAAGAGAAGAATAAAAAAATTATAGAAGCATTGGACTTATATCTCACAAAATTCATCTCTAGTGAGGAACTTTTCTCACATTTTGCATATATATATATATATTTATTGATTTCTCAGTAAAGATCTAATTCTAAGTTACAAAAATAGATAGTAAGGAAGTTCAATTAGTTGTAGATTTTTTAACAAATCATGTCATTATTGTACACTTTGTTAGAAGAAAATTGCCATAAGAGCAATTCATACATTAATCAATACAACTTGTATAAATATAAATAAAAAGATATATAACTATAGATATAAGGACAAATTTATAATTAAAAAAATATTAATAAAAGTTCTTTTTATTTTAAAAAAATTCAAAGGAATTTGTTAAATTTTCTTATTATGAATTTTTTATAGAATACTAGCCAAAATTTTCACTATCATAGTTTAGAATTCTAAATTTGATCTCTATGTTTTGTAAATATCAATTGTTACAAAAGATAATGAAACTATTAAAATTTCAACACAAATATGTTAGAAAGTATTTTTTTTATAAATTTCAAAAAATCACCTTTTAGATTTTAGAAATTAGTCTAAATAATATAAAAACTTACTAATTATTTATTTAGCCTTATGTTTAGAAAAGAATAGGAGTTAGAAATCCATATTACAAACAATAGTAGTTGAGGTATTATAAAGACATAAATTGGATAATTTATTAGCTTACAAGTATGTCTAACAAAATAATTAATAGAATCATTTAGAAGTATGTGATATTACATAGATTTAAGTGCTTTACATAAGATACAATATTTTAAGAGTTTGTATTATTCTAAAGATCCAAGAGATTTATTTATGGAAGTTGACTAATCTTGTTAGGATTTTGATATTATTAATTTATAAGACTTATATTGGTAAAGAAGATTAAAAAATTAATATTCTATTAATAAAAGAGATTGAGGTACCAATTGTAATATGAGATTATCCAAAAATAATTAAATCAACTCAATCAACAAATTCCAATGTATATCAATTTTATGTAGCATAATATATTTTAAATTAGCAACAAATAAATACAAAAAGAAGGACAAAAAAACTAACATAATCATATTAAATAGAAAGAAAAAAAGATTACAAGATAATACTAAAATTAACCAATATATACCACTACTATTAATATAATAAATTATATTGTAAAGATGCTAAAATGTATCAAGCTTTAATAGATTGTAGATACAAGCTAATAATATATAACAATAAGTTTCTAAAGAATTTCTAAAATTACAAATAATATTAGAGATCAATAAAAAAAATTATATAATCATATCAACAAGATAGGACAACTATCTAATTTGTTAGTTTTAAGAAATAGAAAAGAAAATATAATTAAAAAATTATAAACCTATATATAAATATATATAAATATAAATATATATAAATATAAATATATATAAATATATATAAAAAATATAAATATATATATATATATATATAAATATATATATATATATATATAAATATATAAATATATATATAAATATATATATATATATATAAATATATAAATATATATATATATAAATATATAAATATAAATACATATATATATATATAAATATATATATATATATATATAAATAAATAAATAAATATATATATATATATATAAATATATATATATATATATATATATATATATTAGATATAATTAAATATAAAAATTATATATTATCAAGTTATTAATTTAATTATTTAAAAAAAACTTATAAATCAATATAATAATATAAAGGATAGTATTCCTTGACATTATTGGAATGTCAATAAATATAAATACAATCCAATAATTATATAGCTTGAAAAATATAAATAAAATATATTTATTTTTAAAAACTTAATAAAAATATATAATTATGAAATTAAAACTAAAAAATCAAAGGCATCATGGTAATAAATAATGCAACAAATCAATATCAACTTTTAATTATTGTTAAGTTAATATAAATCACATTCTTCAATTTAATAGTTTAAAATCATGTGGAAATAATCTATAGTAAGTCTCTATGAATCCCACTAATGCATCTTAATTGGTAGAATTATTAAGAATAAAATTTATTTGATTATCTAAGTGTTTATTAAGATTTTTTTAATAATTCTATCAATTATCTAATGTATCTTAATTAGTGGAATTATACTTCCTCTTAAAGCCAAAGATTAAATATATCTATATCAATTAGAAAACTACACTTCAAATGTTGTCTTCTAATTCTTTACTTATTTATTGGAGATCAAAGTAATATATGATTTATTATATGCAAGTTAACCAAAATTAAATTTTTTAAAATAGGCACTTAATTTCATATATTTTATTATATATTTATTAATTAGATCTTTATAGAATAAAAATTAAAATATTAATAATAGTATTAATAATCAAATAAAAGGTTTTGCTAAAATTATAGGGATGCCATTAAAACCAAAATAAAATATGATAGAATCTTTGGAGTCAAAGTTAGATGCAATCATCAATGCCCTTAACGCTCTAGCGATTAGAATTGTTGAAATTGAAGGAAATTTTCCTAAGCCCCCTAAAGCTACAAGAGTGAGAGTGGCTCAGACTACAGTATAACTACCTCTAGCTAGTCAAGTATTGCCATCTACATCTCAACGTGAGAATTTGATTACACCGCAGTACAAAGAGCCTCAAGTCAGTCTCCCAAAGAAGTTTGATGGTACCTATCAGGGATGCAAGATAGCAGGTTAGCCAAGAACCAAGGAGAAGAATTCAAAATCAGAATAATTTCAAGAACTAGATCAAGAATAAGAAACTGGATTAATATCAAGAACAAGGCAACACTCTGGATTATTCCAGGCTTGTGTTGGCAAGACTGAGGTGTTCCCCAGTCTTGCTTCTTATTTATACTATGAAGCCTTATGTTCTATTGGACCTTCTAAGAATATCTTAAAATATTCTAAAAATTTGAGGATGATTTTGGAAGACTCTAAAAAGTCTATGGGAGGTCTTTGAAGGTTGAAGAAGATTCTAGAGGGTCCTAAGAATATCTTAGAATATTCTAGAAGCTTGAAGAAGATTCTAGAAGATTTTCAAAGACTAAAGAAGATTCTAAAAAATTATAGAAGGTTCTACAAGACTGCAAAAAGTTCTAGTAATGGCTTAAAGTATGTCCATAATAATATTTGATCAAAATATCGTGGTTTTGTAAACCAAGTTTGATTGATAATATTCTTGCAATCAGAACGCTATTCAACCAAGGAGTCACGAGTTGGATTAGTGGGGACATTGCTTACTGGATAAGCTTTGTCTTGATTTGCCCCCTTATATGAAAAAAGATCTTCTATCTTGAGTAATTTTGAGACCTTTCTAGAAGTATTTGAGGAAGCATTTGGAGAGCATGATAAGGCTCGGTGGACAACCACTAAGATTCGTTCTCTGCATCAAGGATTACACTCTACATCTATTTACGCATCGGACTTCAGACAACTTGCTTGTAATATCAACTAGGGAGAAGAACCACTGGTGAGTCAATTTTATTGGAGACTCAAAGATGATATGAAGGATTTATTGCTATTTCTACCTGATCCTCAAACACTCAACAAAGCAATCAATCAAGCAGTGAAGTGTCACAATTGGCTTTTTTAACAACATCAAGACCATTATTCTAGAGCTACACGATATCCACAAGGAAACCAATTCTACTCAGTTGCTCCTATCAAGAGTATAGAAGCTCAATCTGAAATAGAAGATATGCAAATCGATGCGGTACGTTTCAAGCCCCTCATAGTTGAAGAAAAGAAGTGACAATTTGAGCAAAATTTGTACTTATATTGTGGAGAGGCAGGCTATAAAGCCAAAAATTGTTCTAGAAAATAAGCGCCTCAAACAATAAGACTCAAGAGCACAAGCGTGCAAAAAAACAAGGACACCTAGCTACAATAAGGACCATGCGGCTGGACATCTCAACACCCCAAATTAATCAAGGTCCCTTTCTCTTAGCTCAATTTTCTCATTGCTTTACGGTACCTTTATTTCTTGGTATTCAAAAACTATAAATTGATGCTCTACTAGACTCAGGAGCATTTGCTTGCTTTTTAGATGAAGAGTTTACCAAGCTTCACAAATTTCCTCTTGTGAAGAAACCAAAGCCTATTCATATAGAAGTCATAGACGGCCAACCTTTGTCTTCTGGCGATATTACTTATGAAACTAAACCATTGAAGGTACGTCTTGAAAATCATGAAAGTAGCATTGTGTTTAATATTATGGAGATTCCTTCATATCTAATTATTTTGAGACTATCTTGGCTTGATAAATATAACCCATTGATAGATTGGAGGTTGCAAAAAGTGACATTTTCAACA
This sequence comes from Physcomitrellopsis africana, assembly GCA_036785485.1. NCBI lineage: Eukaryota > Viridiplantae > Streptophyta > Bryopsida > Funariales > Funariaceae > Physcomitrellopsis > Physcomitrellopsis africana. Next base: position 116,619 of record JAWRVF010000629.1, on the reverse strand, counting down.
AAACCCTTGAAGATAGAACCTACCAAGATAATGTCTAGAAACAAATCCTTGTTCATAGGTGCAAGGGCCTTCATGAAGGAATCCAAGCATAATACACCTCTTGTCATCTTTGCAATACCAGCTTGAGAAGATGCAACTTTGATTTTGGTTATTCCGGAGCAATATGAAGAATTCAAGGATGTCTTTGAGAAAAAGAATGCTGACATGCTACCAGAGCATCAACTATACAATTGTGCTATAGATCTCCAAGAGGGAGCACAATCACCATTTGGCCCAATCTATAATTTATCACAAGACAAGCTCTCAACATTGAATGATTATATTGAAGAGAATCTTGTAAAAAACTTCATTCAATATTCTAAATCTCCAGCAAGTGCACATATCATCTTTGTGAAGAAGAAAGATGACTCATTACGAATGTGCGTGGATTATCAAGGCTTTGTCACGGACATATACATAGTTACCTATATGATCAGATAGAACTAGATAAAAGAAGGTAAAAGCAGATTAATTCCATAATATCTTTAGAGAAACTTCCTAGAAACTTTATAGACGCTGCTTTGACTTTATAAGTGTCCATAGTAGATTTTCGGATTAGAAACTTGGTCAATAAGTTAGCCACATGTCACACATGTTGGTAGCTTGAAGACCAAGCTAAATACGTGGCGAACATATAGGAAACTTGCCCTGCAAGTTCGACATGTGTCTTGCAACTTAGACATGTGTCTTGTAAATTGGACACGTGTTGGAGGTCCTATAGAACGTCGCCACTTAGCTCTTAGGTAGATAGTATAAATAGAGACAAGAGTGAAGCCTTCTTCACTCTTGTCAACTCCTTTCTTGTTTCCAGTCTAGTTCAAGAGTCTCTAGTTTTCTTGTCTTTTGGCATTAGCCATTCTAATTTTTTTTTAATATATATATATTTTTATATTTATTTCTTTGAGAGAGGTCTCACTTGTTTATTTGACTTCATCCAGTTATTGTCCTTGACAGATTGACAAGAGTACACATACAGTATCAGAGCTTTGTCTTTTCTTGATTAAAAGTGGATTATCCCTTTCTCTTGATAAGACATAAGCATATTAGAAGTTGTGGAGTACCCACTTCTAAATTGATATTGTTTCTAGAATTTTTTTCTTTTGAGTGTGTGTTCCGTATTTCTTGAAGCAAGAGTAGACATCTTGCTTTCTATTATATTATCATGGCAGAGCTTGCGGAAATGAAGAGTGCAATGGCACAAATACAAGAGCAAATGAGAGAACTAATGCTTGGAATGCATCAACTCAGTTTACCACTACAAAGAGCATCAAGATTAGCAGGAAGTGAAGATGTAGAGATGATTGGAGCTATGTCAATATCTACACCAAACCATGCTACCTCACCGATGATGGAGCACCGTTCAAATGTTAGAGAACCAAAAATCAGTTTGCTTGAGAAGTTTGATGGTACAAGATCTAAGTTTCGAGGATTCATCAATCACGTACAATTGGTGATCGAACTTCAACCTCACAGTTATCCTATGCAAGGATCTCAAGTTATGTTTATTGGAACGTTACTTTTGCGCCCTGCCTTATCGTGGTTTTCATCTTTTCTTGAACGACATGATCCAATATTGGATAATTTGGAGGCATTTTTTGCGGAATTTCGATCGATGTATGGAGAACATGATGCAATTCGTGTTGCAACCAACAAGATTTGCATCCTACGACAAGACAATCCATCAGTGTCATTATACACTTCACAATTTTGACAACTAGCGACCGACATCAAGTGGGATGATGCTGCACTAATCAATCAATTTCTCTATGGATTACAATATGAGGTAAAAAAGTTAATGCTCAATTTATCCGATCCTCACACATTGAGTCAAGCAATTAATTTTGCTGTGAAGTGTGACAATCGACTTTTTGAGTTTCAATCCGAGAGTCGTACAAGGGAGCCTCAACGTTATTATTCAATGGCAACATCAACATCCTCACAAAACGTACATTCGGAAGTATAAGACATACAAATTGATGCGGTACGTTTTAAACCTCTTACTGAACAAGAAAAGATTCGTCGTCGTCAAGAAGGATTATGTTTATATTGTGGAGAACCTAAGCACACTGCTCAACATTGTCCAAAGAAACGTCGCAACTACAAAATGAAGAGTACGGATGTCAAAGAAGACAACATGTCGGAAAACGAAGTTGTCCAGCTACAATAGGGACCGTGCAGCTGGAACCCTGTACAATTCCCAGTAAAGGTCCTATTCTCTCCTCAGAACCCTCTCCTTGTTTTATGATAGATGTATATTTAGGACCAAAAAATTACAGAGCCTCTGCCTTATTAGATTCAGGAGCCTCAGTATGTTTTCTAGATGAACAATTTATTAAGAATCGTAAAATACCTTTAGTACAAAAACCTAAACCCGTACATGTAGAAGTCATAGATGGTCGCCCATTGTCCTCAAGTGATGTCACTCATGAAACCCGTCCTATAAAAGTAACAATAGATGGTCATAATAGCTATGTAATCTTTAACATAATTAAATCTCCATCTAATCTAGTTATTCTAGGTTTGTCATGGCTAGAAAAATATAACCCTCAAATAGATTGGAATTCTCGTAGACTTGACTTTTTCTAGGATATTATTATACATCCTACCGATCCAATAAAAAGCTATAAGTCTGGTACAATAAAATCTGTACTAATAGATGTAAAAGCTTTTTTACACGCAGCAAAAGAAAGCCCAACTTTTGCTATTTACGCAACACCCATTCCCGATAGTGGAAAGACTTCAAGTGGCATTCCAAGCCAATATCGAGACTATCAAGATGTTTTTAAGAAGAAGAATGCTGATATTCTTCCGGAGCATCGCCCATATGATTGTTCGATTGATCTCAAAGAGGAATCTCAGCCTTTTTTTGGACCAATCTACAATTTATCACAAAATGAGTTGGCTGAACTCAAGGAGTATATTGAAGAGAATCTGGCCAAGAACTTCATACGCCATTCCAAATCTCCTGCAGGAGCTCCAATTCTATTTGTGAAGAAAAAAGATGGATCATTACGAATGTGTGTGGATTATCGGGGACTTAACAAGATCACTATCAAGAACAGGTATCCACTACCTTTAATCTCTGGACTTCTTGATCAACTAAATCAAGCTAAGATCTATACAAAAATAGATCTACGAGGAGCATACAACCTGGTTCGCATCAAAGAAGGAGATGAATGGAAGACTGCATTTCGAACAAGGTATGGACACTTTGAATATAATGTTATGCCTTTTGGACTCACAAATGCACCAACCGCTTTTCAACATCTCATGAACGATGTTTTTCGTGAATTCTTAGATGATTTTGTTGTCTGCTATCTAGGCGACATTTTAATCTACTCTAAGAATGTAGAAGAGCATGAAACACATGTTCGTCATGTCTTACAAAAACTCAGAGAAACAGGATTGTATGCCAAGATGGAAAAGTAAGTATTTCACACTACTCAAGTTGACTTCTTAGGATATATCATCTCGAATGATGGCCTCATAATGGATCCTAAGAAAGTCCAAACAATCATAGATTGAAAGATTCCAAAAATAATAAGAGATGTATAATATTTTTTAGGATTTGCCAATTACTATCGAATCTTCATCAAGAACTTCTCTCAAGTTGCAGCCCCACTTACACGTTTGACTTGTAAGGACAAGCTCGAGTGGAATAAAGAAGCAGAAGCATCATTTGAAGCTTTGAAGATAGCTTTTACTTCTGCACCAATCTTGTATCGCGTTGATTTTTTCAAGGCATTCTTTATGAAAACAGACGCATCTGACTTTGCTTTGGGCGCAGTATTGTCACAAATGGGAATAGATGACAAACTCCATCCAGTAGCTTTTCATTCCAGGAAATTTTTGACAACAGAGATCAACTACGAAATCCACGATAAAGAACTTCTCGCAATTGTGGATTCTTTTCAAGAATGGCGTCATTATCTAGAAGGCACTTCTAGTCCGGTCATCGTGTATACGGATCACAAGAACCTTGAGTATTTCATGTCAACATGCGTGTTGAATCGTTGTCAGGCTCGTTGGAGCATGTCTCTATCAAGATTCGAGTTCATTATTACATATCGGCCAGGAAAACAACAAGGTTTGTTCGATGCACTTTCTAGACATTCTTATCTTGCACCAAAAGAAGGAGATGCAGCTTTTGATCAACAAAGAACGACTCTCTTGAAGCCGGAGCAATTTTATCTTCGGGCAACAAAAGTAACATTAACTATTGATTCGACTTTTCTCAAGCAAGTCCAGTTAAGTATGTCCTCAAATCCCTTATTCATGAAATTAAGAATAATTCTTCTAAGTCTCATGATATTTTGAAGTTTGAGTTCAAAAAAAATCTACTCTATTTCGAAGGGCGCTTATATGTTCCAAAAGGTGAAGCACGATTACGTGTTCTTTAAGCTCGTCATGACTTCTCGACAGCAGGACATTTTGGGTACAATAAGACTCTAGAGTTGATATCTAGAGATTTTTGGTGGCCTCAAATATGGAAGGGAGTCAAAGATTTTATAAAAACATGTGATGTTTGTTCAAGATCAAAAACTCCTCGTCACCGACCCTACGGACTTCTTCAGCCATTACCCATTCCAGAACAACCATGGTCTTCTGTGTCTATGGATTTTATCACGGATCTTCCAAATTCAGGTTCTTATGACTCTATATTCATGATAGTAGATCGTTTTATTAAGATGGCATATTTTATATCATATAAAAAATCTATCACAGGCGAAGAAACAGCTAAACTTTTCCTTGACAATATCTACCGCTATCATGGATTACCTAAGGATATTATATCGGATAGGGGAACTCAGTTTGTATCAAGATTTTGGAGAATACTTTTTAAGATTCTAAAGGTGGATATAAAGCTATCTTCAGCTTTCCATCCTCAAATTGATGGACAAACGGAGCGCGTAAATCAAGTCTTGGAACAGTATTTGAGATGTACCATCAACTACCAACAAGATGATTTGACAACTCTTTTACCATTGGCAGAGTTTGCTTATAATAATACGGTACATTCTTCTACACAACAAACACCTTTCTTTGCCAATTATGGTTACCATCCATGATTTGATACTTTTGACTATTCGAAAGTTGACAATCCTGCGGTGGAAGACTTGATAAATCATTTGTCAGAACTACATACAACAATGAAGGCACAATTAAAGGAAGCTCAAGAACGACAAAAGATAAATGCTGATGCGTATCGAAAGGAACAACCACAACTCAACGTAGGCGACAAGGTATGGCTATTTTGTCGCAATATCAAGACTACGCGACCTTGTGACAAGTTGGACTATCGTAAGCTTGGACCTTTTTGTATTTCTGAACAAATTAATCCAGTTGCATATCGATTACATCTACCAGAGTCTATGAAGATCCACCCTGTATTCCACGTGTCTCTTCTTGAACCATATAAGACAGTGAACATACCAAGAAGAAGACAAGTGCCACCTCCTCCTATAGAAGTGAACAATAATGACGAATTTGAAGTGGAAGAAGTCTTAGATTCAAGGCGGCGCCAAAATAGGTTAGAATATCTTGTTCACTGGCACGGATACGATATTAGTGAGCGCACATGGGAACCAGCAAAAAATTTGGCAAATGCAGCGAGGAAGGTGGAGAACTTTCATCAACAACATGCATCGAAACCAAGATGAAGACTTTCCCTATAAAGGAAACAAGATGTAGGCAAGATAACATTCAACTTTCTATCCTTGTTTGTAGCTTCTTTGTATTTTGTGACGCTAAGGAGATGGAGAATCAACAGCCAGCGGATTTGACTCAAGAGCCTTCATTTGCTGACCTATCGGATGAGACATTGCGACTGTCACAACCCTCAAGACGACGCAACCGAAATGAAGATCTTCAAGAACGACATGTTCTTCCTTGAATAGATGGCGAGATACAACGTGTTTGGTATCACGACCTTGGAAGAGATTCTCGATGTTTGGTGATTTTATTGGAGATAGGAACAACTCCTGACGGTGTTTCAAATGTGATATTTGAAGGAAGTTATGAAGGTCACAACAATGATCAAATAACAAGGTGGTCTTCTCGCCTTGGAATGGGACACTATCGATGGCTGAGAGGACCCATCAATTACCTTCGAAGAGAGCAAAGATCAGAGTATGTGGCAAATATTATTCGCCGCATCTTAGACTTTCTACACATGTAATCACCGCTCCTCGTGGAACTCATCCTTTAAAGGGGGGGTAATGTCACGGACATATACATAGTTATCTATATGATCAGATAGAACTAGATAAAAGAAGATAAAAGCAGGTTAATTCCATAATATCTTTAGAAAAACTTCCTAGAAACTTCATAGATACTGCTTTGACTTTATAAGTGTCCATAATAGACTTTTGGATTAGAAACTTGGTCAATAAGTTAGCCACATGTCGCACATGTTGGTAGCTTGAAGACCAAGCTAAATACGTGGCGAACATATAGGAAACTTGCCCGGCAAGTTCGACACGTGTCTTGTAACTTGGACACGTGTTGGAGGTCCTATAGAACGTCGCCACTTAGCTCTTAGGTAGATAGTATAAATAGAGACAAGAGTGAAGCCTTCTTCACTCTTGTCAACTCCTTTCTTGTTTCCAGTCTAGTTTAAGAGTCTCTAGTTTTCTTATCTTTTGGCATTAGCCATTCCAGTTTCTTTTTAATATATATTCTTCTTTATATTTATTTCTTTAAGAGAGGTCTCACTTGTTTATTTGACTTCATCCAATTATTGTCCTTGACAAGCTTGAATAAGATCACCGTGAAGAATCGATATCCATTACCACTAATATCGGAGCTCTTGAAGCAACTTGGTAAAGTCAAAATATACACCAAGATAGATCTTCATGGAACTTACAATCTTATACAAGTAAAGGTGGGAAATGAATAGAAGACAACATTTCGGACAAGGTATAGACATTTTGAATATAATGTCATGCCTTTTGGATTGATCAATGCACTAACTATATTTCAACATTTGATGAATGATGTTTTTTGAGAGTATTTGGACAAATTTGTTGTTTGTTACCTCAATGATATTTTGATCTATTCCAAGAATGTTCAAGAACATGAAGGTCATGTGAAGTTAGTATTACAAAATTTTTGGGATGCAGAATTATATGCCAAGTTAGAGAAATGCGTATTCCATCAATCCAAGGTAGAATTTCTTGATTATATTATTTTGGAAAAAAGATTGTTGATGGATCAGAAGAAGGTTCAAGTAGTAACGGATTAAGCAGTACTAAAGACAGTATGGGATGTGCAATGTTTTCTTGGATTTGCCAACTTCTATCGTATTTTCATCAAAAAAAACTCACAAATCGTAGCCCCATTAATGTGGTTGACATCAAAAGACAAGATCGAGTAGAGTACCTAAGCACAAGAGTCTTTTCAAGAGTTAAAGTTGGCGTTTATGACAGCTCTTATCTTGGTACATCCCGACTTTACAAAGGCCTTCTATTTCGAAATAGATGCTTCTGATTTTGCGCTAGAAATTGTATTATAACAGATGGGGAAGGATGATAAACTTCATCTGGTTGCATTCTATTCAAGGAAGTTTTTGATAGCAGAAATTAACTATAAAATTCACGATAAGGAGCTCCTTGCGATAGTTGATTCTTTCCAAAAGTGGCGTCATTTATTAGAAGGTGATGTACATCCAATGACTGTATATACAGATCACAAGAATTTAGAATATTTCACAACAACTTGAGTTTTGAATCGTCGCCAAGTTTGGTGGAATATGTCATTATCTCGATTCGACTTCATCATCACATATCGGTTAAGAAGGTAGTAACGACTATCTGATGCATTATGAAGGAGATCATATCTAGCACTCAAGACTAGAGATGCAGTATTTGATCAGCAGTGTACAACTTTGCTACAACCAGAATGGTTTTGCCTCTGCACCACCTCCATGATCATGCCAATTGATGCTGATTTTTCAAAACAAGTCTATGGAGCATCAACTGTGGACTCATTAGTCTCAAATATGAAGCAGTGCTTAGAAAAAGACAAATTCAAGATTGAGGATGGTGTTGTACTGTAATTGCTTACAATATGTAAAATCTACTCAAAATGCATAATATGTTTATAGATTTAGATATGTGTTAGAATGGTTAATAAAGTAAATTAAAGGGATTGATAGAAGAAACTTTATTTTATTTTTACTTGTTTTGATTATGGTATTTAAAAATTATAAGATCTAAATGATTAGCATGAAGCCTTGAGAGAAGGTAGGAGCGTAAGGATGAAAATATAAGCTAGTAGGAGGCTAATTGGGAGGGATGAAATGAAGGCATGGTCGGATGAAGGCAAGGAATGGGGAACTTCATCCATATTGGTCGAATACCATGCCCAGTGGGCTTTGAGGAGGCTGTCCGCGACCTTAACAAGGATTTTGGCAACTTTAAGGAGGCCATTAGAAAATCAGAAGCTAAGGTTGTAAAGTTTAGGATTTTGGATACAATTTGTGTACAAAAATTAGAGGATTTGGAATTAGGGTAAAGAAGTTATAGCCATTTGAAGATAAGGTGTCAATATGAGACATACTATCACTCTTTTGAGGATTGAGGGAGTTTTATGAGAGGTTTTTGAGATTGCAAGGTGCAACTAGAGAGGTGATTTTAAGCTCTATACCTGATGTGAAAGAAGTTTTACATTTGGAGTTTTGAAGAAGGAGATATTGGGAATCAAAGACAGCAGATTGAATTCCAAAGCAGTAAGTAGGCCGTTTTGTTGATAGTGATGGGGTTTGTCATATCTTGAGTTTCTGGACGAATTTTTGTCTCAAATTTTCCAAAAAGGTGTATTATTATGCTAAAAAGCTATATATCAAAGTTTCATAGCATTTGGACTTTTAGATTGTGAGATATGAAGAATTTAGTACACGGATGTTTGTAAATAAGGGTTTAAAGCTAATGTTAGGGTTTTGACAATATCTAATGATCGATAATGAATCGACAATTGAAATTTGTGATAATAGTTGTGAAAAATACATCAATACTTCATGTAAATTTGTAGTGGATTTGGACGGTTGGATTAAAATTTATAGATTATTGAAGTTCAGAAAAAATTCCCTTCCTACGATGGAATGAGGGTTTAGAGTATTTTATTATGTTTTGAGTGGTTTGAGGAAATTAGGCTTATGTATTGGGTGTAATAGCCCTATGAAGAAATCTTTTATATAAATTTGGGGGTTTTATTATACTTAGATCTTGCTTGAGTAATTAGTGGTAGCCAGAAGCCCAGCGCTTTCTTGAGGTAGATTCTGTCTACCACGACAACGGATTATTATGTTTTGAAGATCTACTATATATTCCAGAAGGACCAATTTAACTTTGTATTCTTCAATCTCAACATGACTTCCTGGCCGCAAGTTAGTATGAATTCAATAAAACAATGGAACTTATTTCTCGAGATTTTTGGTGGCTTCAAATGTAGAAGGTAGTGAAAAACTTTGTGCTATCATGTGACCTTTGTTTAAGATCAAAGAATCCTTGACATCGCCCTTATAGGCTTTTACAACCTCTGCTAATTCCAAAGCGATCGTGGTCTTTAGTACCTATGGACTTCATCACAAATTTGCCACCTTCTGCAACATTTGATGCTATCTACGTGGTGGTAGATCGGTTTACAAAGATGGCACATTTTGTTCCATGCAGAAAGACAACTTCTGGTGAAGAAACATCAAGATTGTTTGTTGACAATATATATTGGTATCATGGTTTATCGGATGACATTATTTTGGATCAAGGGCCTTAATTTATATGAAAGTTTTGGGAGTCGCTTTTTGACATACTGAGGATAGATATCAAATTCTCTTCTATCTTCCATCCTAAAATCGATGGTCAAACAAAGCGAGTCAACCAAGTCTTGGAGCAATATCTACAATGTGCAATCAATTATCAATAAGATGATTAGACTACATATCTACCATTGGTAGAATTTGCGTTCAACAATTCGCTCCATGCTTCAACTCAACAAATACCTTTCTTTGCAAATTATAGATATCATCCAAAATTTGATTTGTTAGATAAATCTAAAGATAAAAATCTAGCAGGTGAAGATCTTACAAAGCATTTAATGGAGATCCAAACTACCTTGAAGCTTCAATTATAGGTAGCTTAAGACTCGTACAAAGCTTCTGCAGACAAATTTTGGAAGGATTCTCCTGCTTTTCAAATAAGAGATAAGATTTGGCTCTTGCAATGAAACATCAAGACCACTCGAGCTTGCAATAAGTTGGATTATAGGAGGTTGGGACCATTCTGCATTCAAGAGTAAATCAATCCGGTGGCTTATTGGTTGAAATTGCCCACATCCATGAATGTACATCCAATCTTTCATATTTCTCTTCTAGAAGCTTATAGCGAATCAACTTTACCAAGATGGATATAGCCACCACCACCTTGTGTTGAAATTGAGGACCACGTTGTCATATTACGTGTTGTCTTGTTCAGGAATGCACCGGGCACGTGGCTGTGGAAGGTAAAATTGTGTTTACAAATAATTAAAAAATCCTAATAGATTTCATCCATATATGAAGAATATAATTCAAATTTTAATTCAAAAGTATTTATAAACACTCTTCTTAGTAACATCAACCATACATATACTCCAATTGTCTTGTTTCTTTTATAATTAAGCAATTTTTATTTTTCTTTGTAAGTCCTAATCCTAATCAGTGAGTTTTATTAAGCTATAATTTTTAATCCAACCATCTACTTAGTGTAAAATTTTGCACATAAATGTTGGTATAAGTCTTCTATATGCTTAAAAAAATCAGCCCAAACCAATATACAGATTCCAAGAAAATATCCAACAACTGCACTGATGACACTTGGCCACCAACTTGAAAATTAATGCAAAAATTCTAGTGGTGATTTCTCCTTCTTCCACTAATAACTTTAGCTCAAACTTGATATGTAGCTTGATAGAAGACTTAAATTTACATTGATCCAATTAGTAGATCTTTAATTATCACAAAAATCCTATCCAACCCTAAACTGCCAACTTCCGACAATCCTTTGTATCAAAGCTCAAATATCTCTTGATTGCATCACTAAATTAATACAAACTTTTGTATACACTTAGCACACCTAACAATCTAGATAATATCAAATTTTGAATTGTAGATGCTACACAAATTATACAAATGAGTCAAGAATGCAAGCCATCATTGTCTTATATAAAATCTAAAATACCAATATAAAATACTGACTTTGAATAGTGATTGCAAAGTCATCCAAAATCCTATGCTAATAAGCTAAATGCCTTTAGAAGAAGGTTCAAGTTGGCTATCCAATCCTAATTGTTGATTTCTAAATGTTCCCAACCCTTGTCTTTGGTGGTCATTTTTGTCCCTAGAGGTCTGATTTTGACCTTGTCTCATACCTAGTCTTTTCTCGATTATTAATTCAATTAATTCTAAGGATTTTTAAGTTTAATCCTATCCTCAATTTAATCCTAGTATCAACCATATTAATTATTTATCTTCTCTACTCTATTTTTATTAACTTATGGCTTTTCAAAAGTAGTAATAGAGTTTGTACAACCTAAAAGCAAACTTTAATAACTAACTTTTATCAATTAGCTATTAAAATAAAAAAATAATCTAAGTAGCTCACAGCGTTGACCTTGAGATAAAGAATTAGAAAAACCAATAAGATGTTGAAGAATATCAAATAACAGGTCACTCGTGATTGTCTTTGAAACTGAATTAATTCATGAAGTTAGTGGCAAAATGATATTTTCAGGCCGCTTCCACAATGAAGACACAGAAGTTCAGATATGGTCTCAAGTAGAAGGTGTTGGTCATTACCAATGGCTACAAGGACCCATGAATCATTTGCTTTGTGAATAACAACTGGAATATATTGCAGAGACTATGCGCCAAATCTTTGATTTCCTGCGTTTGTGAGCATACGTCTAAAATGGCTTCTCGGAGACCTCAAAGCTAGAGGAAGGGGTGATGTCAAGGACATGCTTGTTAGAACCTTCTAAAATATTTTAGAAGATACTGAGAACTCTCTAGAACCTTCTAGAACCTTCTAGCATCTTTCAAGTAGATAGAAGTTGCTTAAGAAGCTTCATAGTTGGTAGAAGTTGCTTGAGAAGCTTCCTAGTTGGTGGAAGTTGTTTGAGAAGCTTCTAAGATAGGAGTATATATTGGAGTCGAGGCTGAAGAATTCTTTAGTCTTGACAACACATCTCTTGGAGCTCTAACTCACCTCTTTGGTGTTGTTTTTGTACTCATTTGATTAACTTAATTATTGCGAGTTCTTCTTGAACTTCTTGTTAAGACTTCTAATCTATATTTTGTGTCTGTGACAATATTTTGTGTCTGTGACATCTATAATCCAATTAAAGATCTAAAATTTGATTTTAAAATATATTATTAAATTATATGTGTTAAATTTAAAATATATGCAATAAAATAGAAAATAAATTAATTTATAATTATTATTTAATTTGAAACTTTAAAATAAAAAAATAGAAGAATATATTAAAATTTAATTTTAAAATTAATTAAAAGTATGTTAAGTTTTGTTTAAAAGTATGAAAAGAAGTTATGCTAATGTGATTAATTTGACATAGATAGATGGTAGTAAATATATAGAAAGAAAAAACCTCTTCTAATATATTGTCTTGTTGTTATCCTTATATGCCTTACAAATCAAAAACAATCCTATATAGATTTTGAAAAGATTTACAAGTCTAACAACTTTGGGACTAAATTACATCTATATTCTATATTTTAGCCTTAAGTCCAAGATGTTGAAATTACGGTGTTAGGACACACCATGGTTTGCATCTATTCTTTCCTTAATTCAAGCATAGTGTACAGCTTCCTTTGTGGCAAAAAAGAAAAAAAAAGAAAAAAGAAAAAGATTAGATAATAATTATCAGTGTTTGATGTCGATGTGGGGGCGATATGCTAGTCTGATTGTTAGTTTTGTTTGATTTTGTTTGCCGGTTTCCATATAAATGATGTTTTCCGTGAGAGGCATCTGCAGCAAATAAGCCCGTCCCTTGACTTTTGATGCTCCGATGAGCTGTCAATGGACTTGCGCACATCGAAGGTGGCAGGATGATGCAGTGTCGGTACTTTGGAATACTGCAACGCAAAAGAGGGTTGTGCATCGCAGGGCTTTTGGGTCAGCCCCCAAACTGGAGGTGAAGACAAACCTCGCTTGCCCAGAATGATGAGATCAATTTCCACATGTGCCTGGGTAAACAAACCCTCTTTAATAGAACATGACAACAACGATGCCAGAAACGCGACCGAAACCGAGGGAGGCTGTGGAGGGAATAAGTCCTGATAAAGCCGACACTGCCTGGATCGCTCTTCGACGCTTCCATGAAAGCTCCTTCATTTACTTTCAACAAGTTCATACATAGTAAAACTAACAAATTGGTTTCGTGCCCCTAAGATCCAGGACCATCAGTAATCTCCTGACTTGGTAAATCAGGGAGGAAAAGGAATGAGAATTAGAACACATGTGAATTTGGAAAGCCAGCACGTTTTCGGCTTACGGCTGCCATCAAGCCCATCGTCACCTCCTAACACATCCTTTTTCTAGGCTTGTCATGATCGCACATGTGCCCCTCGATATTTGTGGGGCCAGGCCTCTACTATGGGTTATACTCTTTTGAGTTGTAATATTTGCTAGCAGAGGAGTCGCTGTGATGGATAATGCCTACACCCAAGTGTGTGGTTTCGATGCTGCAGTGTGGTTCCGGAAACCTGATGCCGTTTCATGCTGGCTCATTCGCCTTTTAGATTTTAAATTCTGAACCTGCTAGTGCTATTTCCTCCCTCCCCGCCCCCCGCCGCCCCCCTGTTGATCGAACTCTGTGTAGGTTGCATTCGTTACGTTTGAGGTGTTTGTGGAGAGCGGGTCGTAGTAGAGGATTCAATCGCTTGTGCTCGTGTTGGAGATATGTCGGGAAAGTTTCCTGAGGTCCAGTTTTGCTTGCACGCAAGACCCGGAGGAGATTTGGGCTCGTAATCATGCCGCTGCTTCGTGTGCAGTCTCCAGCTACACAGTTGATCCTGAAATCTGACCAGTATAAGCGTGTGTGCAATCAGTTGGATCTTCGACTCCGACAACGGCGGTATTTAGACTTCGGTTTGAATTTTTTTGTCACCGCAATAGTCTGAGAATTGATTCCTTTCAAAATCTTTAAGAGTTGTTTGGCCGTGGTGGCGAAGTATTATTGGCAGAAAATTCCACTTTCACTTCATTGATCAGAGAGGTTTATACCGACAGCTACATTCTTCTACGCGGATTATGTTTTCATATCTACCGCCATTCTCAGGCCTAAGAGAGTTGGTTAGCAGCCAATAAAGTTGACATACGCTGGTGCACTTCGTAAGTCATTTAGGAGGACGCTGGAGCGCAGGTTGAGTGCAATGAATTGAGGATTCTATCGATTTGAATCTAGAAAGGAGGATCAAACTGGAGTCTTTTGACCCCCGACAGCACAATAGCAAGTCAAACTACGTGTAGACTAGAGTTGTAACTATTCTCCATGGAGAAGGAAATTTCCTTACACGCGCTGAGAGATTTAGTGATTGGTATTGAATGGACTTATGGAATCATATGGAAGCTCGAACCCGATCAAAGGTATCACAAACCTCAGCGTGCCAAACACTCAGTTTAGTTCTGAATTGATAGGATTCAGTGCACAATTGCCACGTAAATGTCAATGACTGTCGTGTGTGTAGGAGCTTGGTTAGTTACCAGAGTTATTTCAATGAAAGAGAAGCCACGGAAGTTGATCAAGCTCAACAATTTCAGCTTGTGTATTGCTCGCGCCGGTTCGCGACCTCTAGACCTGGGTACGTCCAATTGCTGCGGATCATTTCGAAAAAAAATCCCTCTCATTTTGTGAAAATTCACGAATATGTCATATAGTCATTCTGGGCCTTGTTTTTGGAAACACCGACAGCATTCTCTTCTATACTACGTCATCAGACTGTATTCTTGAGCTACAAGCACATAGATTTAGTTTAAAAGCGTTCTTATCATCGCTGAGTTAAGTCCTTGAGACCATGAATGTTCAGTTTTTAGGTCACGTTGGCTGAATGTGAACATGAATTAGAGAACAGGAACTCCTGAAGATTCTGGTAGTAAATTTAACTTGGCAGGTATGCATATAAGGCTTGGAAGCAGCAATCGTCGTCCTGGTGGACACCACAACTGATGCAACAAGTTCCCACAGACGAGAACACAGATCTCTTCTTAAGGGTAAACATATTCCCTGATATGTCAATGGTCCATCTGAATTTGATAATACTCACCTGCTCTATTTCTGAAGCTCTGACGTTGGTTTCTCGTCTTTGTCTCTGTCCCTACGGCGATCGTCAACCAGAAAGCTGGAATTCAGGTACGCTTTCGTGATATACACCGACAGCATTCTCCGTGTCAAAAGAATATCAAATTGAAAAAAATATCTCCTGTACTCTAGTTCTAAGAATTCACGGATGCATGCGTGACAACACAGTTGGAGCTTTCTCACGCCAGTTTTAAAGTTTTCCCTCACGAGGAGTTGGTGTTGCTGCAGACACTTGTGTGCTTTCCAGGTCGCACAGATGATGGTATCGGCTATTGCGTTGAGTTGGCCACTACAGCTCAGGTGAATAAGCATTATTCCTAGATCGACCCAGCTCCCCAACTCTTTTGGCTTCTAAAGCGCTTCTGAAAGAGCGTTTCCCACCTTTCTATTTAAATATAATTGTTTTCATCTGCTGTAGACTCGCAATACATTCGCAGCCAAGACGAATAAGATATGTATAGAACGGAATGGTTCAGGTGGAGTTTACATTTTGGAAATTTATCCCCCGGATACCGAGTTTCTGTCAGTCGAGTCACTGTTTTCGTTCGAATCCCCTGTATAAAATGCTACGTGTTCTGTGCCTTTGTACGGTGTGCTTGGCTGAGAACGAACGAACTGTCAATAGGATTTATTTTTTAAAAAGTAATTACGAAGGATGGTCCCATCATACTTGGGGATTGCGTTACCATCCCACAGAGAGCCTGCGAGAACGTCAAGACTACGTCATCCTGGTACTACTATGTGCTCAGAAAGCGTCTCAAGTGTGTCAGAGCCTTTACCATCACGTGGATGGGTTCTGGTTTTACCATTTCTGATCCAAGTGTCGCCGCTGGACATTGGCATGGAGTCATGTTGTGTTTTTTAATGGCGACTGATTCTGCGTACGAATCTTGTGTGTTAGCCGATGTCACCAGTTGTCTGATGTGACGACTTGATGCTTTGATGGAATGTTGAAGTATTCTTATGATTTTGATTTCGGACGACATGCTGTGTGTGTTTCCGGGTAACCCACCTGAGAACACTGCTACAGTGTGCTAGAACTTTTTTCAGGTTTGACAAAAGGCCTTTTTCCTCCCTGGACTTGCTCGGTAGTCAGATCTGCTGCAAGAAAACGAGTTGACCAGGGCGGTTTTGTTCTTCCGTTCGTCCAGAAAGTATTTGAACGTAACCAACATTTGAACACTGACATCTTCAATGTTGACCGACATTCGGCCTTGTTCCATAGTAGCGAGTAAATTGAATCATGACCAAGGTCGTAAAACTATAAAGGCTGTGTGTATGGGGATTGTAAACCACGCAGGGTCACAGAAGTGTACGATTATTATTCTCAGAGCTGTATTCATGGAATTTTTTTGACAGATTTTGGAAACCGATACCTGGCGGAGCTCCATCCAGGGATTTCTCTACTCCTCAATTGCACCACACATCCAAGAGGAAAAGGTGCTGCGGAAAGTGGGAGGGAGAATTGAGGGTTTTCCTCAAGCGTCCAGGACGGTGACACTGCCTATGGAGTCCGTGGAGCATAATTCTTTGATCACTCGTAAAAGCAATGATTCAATGTTAGAATTAGAATTCCACGATACTGTGATGCATGACGAGCCTTACTACCCTTGGGCGATGACAGTCTTGCAAGCCAATGCGAATTTGGGACAACCAAGTGGAGGATTCCAAGACTTGAAGTATGCAGACTTTCCAATCCATAACTCACAGTTAGACTTAGGATCAATTGACCAGTTCCAGGGCATAATTGCTAGAGGTGGCGCTAATCGAGACCCAAATACTCCATTTCTATTATCGACGGAATGGACAGCCGCCAGAGGTAAAGAAATTGCTGGAGAAGGAGGAATACATCCAGAGAAACTTGCAGGCACACCAATTGACCTACAATTACAGGAGAAAATAGCAATAGAAAACATAGCTAAAGTTCTTTTGGAAATTCCTGGTGAGCAATTGCAAGCTAACCCAACTCTACAAACTAATGTCGGGATTTTAGAAACTACAATGACTTCGCAGGGAAGCTCCTCTTACCAAAATTCGCCAACAGGTATTAGAAAAGTGGGTCAGGTTCCTCCAGGGCACAGCTCGAAGTCTTTGTTTCGACCCCATCGGAAATCCTCTTTCGCCCGATTAAGCAGCTCGTCTAAGAGGCAGCCCATGATTCATAACTGGGCGAAGAATTTGGCGCCGAAGATTATGAAGTTGCAACGGGAAGCTCAACCATTGACGTTGCCTGAATATAATGCGTATGGGAGTCCAGGATACAGCCCACATGAGCATTATCAAGCTGTAGCCCACAAACTGGCAGAAAGAGATCGGAGGTTCAAGTTTAACCAAAGAATGCAGACCTTGATCTCCATTGTGCCCATCATCAACAAGGTAAACTACCGATTCCCTAAATTCACCTAGCAAGTGCTCAATATTCCAAGGACTGACCTCAATGCCCTAAACCCTAATCGTGTAATTGACACACTGACAAATTCACTCGTGCATCCGCAGAAGGACAAGGTGTCAGTACTTACAAGTACCATCGCCTACATCCACCAATTGACTTCTCGAATCTCAAGATTAGAAGAATTACCTGCACAATCACCAGCGCCAAAAGTGGAAACTCCACCACCTCTAGACGCAGCAGGTGCTGCAACAGCATACAGGGAGTACCAGCAGACTTCTGTTAGTGAAGAACCTGGAGCTGGTCCGTCATCCCCTTCCTGCTCCTCCTCTGTTATAGTTGTTGGAGACGAAGATGATTCAACGTTGATCATCAAAGTGGAGGCTAGCAACAACGATATTTCCCTGATCCAATTACTCAACGTGTTACTTGATCTGGATCTTCGAATCCGCACTCTCGATTATGTTTGCACGGATGGCCGATTCAGTGCCACGGCACGCGTCAAGGTACATACCAATCCTGCAACGCCGCTAAGTCATGAAATTATCTGTGAGACTTTCCATTTTCTTCTGCATCGCCCGTCTTCGAACCTAGTGAATTGACGCGACAGTTTATTTCTGCAACATCAAGACACGTAACACAATGTTTTTTTTTCTGTTTTTGTTTTTGTTTTTTTTCTGAATGTTGATTATCCCTTTTGATTTCAGAATTCACAGACGAGCAATAAGGAGCTCCAGGTGACGCTTCAAAGAGTTCTTCGCATAAAGGAATAGTTCGACCACCAGCTCCGACTGGCTGTGCTCATCTCCTAGATCTGTGCAGAAACTAAAAATCCAAGTTCATTATTACGAACTCATGAATATTGGATACTTGTTCCTAGAATATTTATTCTACTTCTCATTAACAGTGGTTAACAAATTGCTGTATATCTGCTCGGGACTGGCCTTCGAACTCTTGTTCGAAGATCTTTCAAGGAGTTCTTGTATGAACTGAGTATGAACGAGTTCTACGTGGCATTGCAAGAATTTTAGTTACATTTGGAGCTAGTTTGGGCAAGGAATGCAAACAATGAAAGCTTGAGATTACCGTTGCAACTGCAACTGACGTGAATTTCAGCGCCGTTTGAAGATCTTGGACGCCATAGACTTGGAAATCTGTTCATAGCAGTTGCCATACTGCACCGCGATATGAATTAAAAATAACTAGTTTTAGAGAGTAAATTTTTTTAAAGCATTTTTGGTTTAAAGATTAGTATTGGCAAAATGGTTGGGAAAAAAATGTTTGTAGTAAAATAGCAAATGTTGTCTATGTATTTTTCAGTAATTTTTTTAGTTTCAAATTATAAATCACTTGAATGTACAAAAAAACATTGTGTAATTTTATTGGAGTGAATTAAGTGATGAGAGAAAGGTTGGATACACCTACAAAAGTAATTTAGTACACTAGGATTATATAAACTGTATTTGTTCTTAAAAGATTGTATTTGGTCTAAAAAAAATTATATTAGATATATATGTAATAGAAAGTATAAAACTTCATTTATTACAATGTGTTCTCATAATTTCTACTATTGTAGTTATATCTCATATTTTATCTATTTAATATAGATGTAGCACAACATGTTTGCTTGTCATTTAGAATTTTTTTTGAACAAAAGTTTTAAAAAGAGTGAATTTAGTTTTTTTAGCCTTATATTGTTAGAAGAATATTAGTATCCTTATAACATGGTTTATACCTTGTTTAAGCTAAAAATTTATATTATTAGAATATTTCTTAAATTAAATATTTATAATGAGTTAAATAATTTATAAATACTTATAAAAATTATTATTTATAATAATTTATTCTTATGAGTACTTATCTAATTATGAACTACTTTTATAATTAATTCTATGAATGGTTATTAAATTATATTTATAATTGGTATATATTTTAATAATTTAATAATTACTACTTTTAAAAAGTATTTAATATAATTACTTTAATACAATATTACATACATTTAAAATTCAATATCAGTTTTTAAGTTTTAATCTATTTATTCAATTATTATTCATTTAATTAAATTCTAATAAATCTTAAATATAAAAATTCTAATTTCAACTCTAATTCTAAATAAATTCTAATAATTACTATTTATAATAAGTTTAATCTAAAATCTTAATTCTAAAAAATCTAAAATCTAAAATTTTAAATTTTAAATTAAATGTAAAATAAATATTAATAGAAATAAGTTAATATAAATATTATTTGATTAATTAGAAATTTTTTAGTTATTTATTATTAAAAATTTATTAATATTTGTTTTATTTTATTTTTTAATATTCATATAACAAACTAAAATTTTTAAGTAATTATTTTAATTTGATTAATAATCTTAACTAAATACTATCTGCTACCTAAAAATTAATTTAAAATCAAAAAAGATGTTCCATCTTTAATTCTTTTTATTGTTTGTAGCTGCTTCTTTTATTTGTTAAGGATATAAGAATATAGAACAAAAGACTTGAAATCAGGACAAGGTTTCTAGAAGAAACTAATAAGAACTTGAATTTAATAGATGAACACACGAACAACACCAAGAAAGGTGAGTTAGAATTCCAAGAGATGCGTAATCAAGACTAAAGAACTCTTCAACCTTGATCCCTATATATATTCCTATCTAGGATGCTTCTTGAGTGGCTTCCATCAAACTAAGAAGCTTCTCGAGCAACTTCTACCAACTGGAAAAGCTTCTTGAATTCCTTCCACTGACTAGGAAGCTTCTTAAGCTCCTTCCACTAATTGAGAAGCTTCTTAAATTCCTTCCACTAACTAGAGAACTTTTCAACCAACTTTCACCAATTAGGAAGTTTCTCAACCAACTTTCACTAATTCAAAAAGCTTCTAGAATGTTCTAAAGATTCTGTGAACCTTCAAAGTATATGTCCCTAATACTACTTGTCTATAGAAACATCTTTATTGTTGCCCAATATTGCTAATTGCATTGACTTCTCTAATCAACTACTTTGGAGTTTGAAATTTTATCAAAAAATATTATTTATATAAAATCTACAATCTATACATTGTTGCTTTTACAAATAAGTGGATCATTTTTATCTTTGTTTTTTTAATTTGTAGCTACAAGACCTAAAGAATCTTACTTTTCAATTAAGATTTTTTTAAGATTAAAATTCTAACCTTCAAATTTTAGATATGTAGTATTTATCAATTGTTTTATTAATACTTTTCATCACAAGTAAGAGTTGAGATAGATTGATTTAAATTATTCAAATCAAAAAATCAAATTATATTAGATGATTTGATTTAGTATATTTTTTTTAAAAGTTTCATTTAGGTTTGGAAAGATTTGGATATAATTCAAATTGGTTCTTAACCTAAATCAATCCTATAGCAGTGTTGTAATATAGAGCTATAATGTTTAATTATAAGACCTATAAAATCAGTTATAAGAATGATCTTACAATTATTTGTCTTTATATTTGATATATGACAAAGAACTAGCAATAAAATAATTAAAGATTTGACAATATATTGCCTTCGCAAATTAAGTGATTTCTTTTAGATCATTGTCTATTCTTATTATTGTGAAGTTATGTTGCAATCTACTTTGGTTATTATTGTTGTGATCTTGTATTACAATCATGTTTTTTGGTTGTATTCTTATACCGGTTTCAATTGCCACTAAATAAGCTTTTAAATAAACTTGGAATGTACATCCACATAAGCCAAAATAAATTTATATCCACATGAATAGCAATCTTAATCAATAATTATCAAACTTATTACAATCTTAATTTATATTGTGGTACAATCTTAATTCTTATCTATATCCATTTTTTAAAAACTATTCCTTTATTTTTATAATCTAACACTATCTACATGTAGAAAAAGATACTAAGAAGAGATGACTACAAGTAAAATTTTGTTTTATAATATTTGATGTTCTTGTTGCCATGTGATATGATTTTCAATCTAAGAATATATTGGATACCTAACTGTAGAGAGTTTACCTATAACTTATTGACCAATCTGTGATAAGTTGTTTACCTTTAATAAAAAGGGAAAATAAGCATAATAATATTAAAAAATAAAATACTAATAAAACTTCTTATATTTAAATAGATTTGTACATAAAATTTTTCTATGGTATGTAAAAAATCCTTAACACCCTTTTCTATGCCAAATCATAACTAACTAATTTTTGATAGATTAGATTCTCAATAACTTTTAAGACAATCCATAATCTCTTTTTATAAATTCATCTTTATATCAAAAATATTATCATAGCTCTATATATCTATCTTTTCACCTCTATAAAGTCTTGGCTTCCAATAACCCCTTTAGTTTGCAAAAAATGCTCAAACTATAACAAAATCCTTCAATACCTTATTTACCTATAAAAGATTGATTTCTTCTTTAATTTTAGAATCCAATAATTTTTAATCTAGCTATTCAACTTTTATTAAATTCCTTTAAAGTGTAGCTTATATCCTTAAGCTTCACTCTAAAAAAATTGAAGTGTAGATTTGCTTTTGATCATATGATATTTTAGAAATCCTCGCAGATGCTTAGAATTGTCACGGACATATACATAGTTACCTATATGATCAGATAGAACTAGATAAAAGAAGGTAAAAGCAGATTAATTCCATAATATCTTTAGAGAAACTTCCTAGAAACTTTATAGACGCTGCTTTGACTTTATAAGTGTCCATAGTAGACTTTTGGATTAGAAACTTGGTCAATAAGTTAGCCACATGTTGCACATGTTGGTAGCTTGAAGACCAAGCTAAATATGTGGCGAACATATAGGAAACTTGCCCTGCAAGTTCAAACACATGTCTTGCAACTTGGACACGTATCTTGTAAATTGGATACATATTGGAGGTCCTATAGAACGTCGCCACTTAGCTCTTAGGTAGATAGTATAAATAGAGACAAGAATGAAGCCTTCTTCACTCTTGTCAACTCCTTTCTTGTTTCCAGTCTAGTTCAAGAGTCTCTAGTTTTCTTGTCTTTTGGCATTAGCCATTCCAGTTTCTTTTTAATACATATACTTCTTTATATTTATTTCTTTGAGAGAGGTCTCACTTGTTTATTTGATTTCATCCAGTTATTGTCCTTGACAGATTGACAAGAGTACACATACAGTATCAGAGCTTTGTCTTTTCTTGATTAAGAGTGGATTATCCCTTTCTCTTGATAAGACATAAGCATATTAGAAGTTGTGGAGTACCCACTTCTAAACTGATATTGTTTCTAGAATTTTTTTTCTTTTGAGTGTGTGTTCCGTATTTCTTGAAGTAAGAGTAGACATCTTCCTTTCTATTATATTATCATGGCAGAGCTTGCGGAAATGAAGAGTGCAATGGCACAAATGCAAGAGCAAATGAGAGAACTAATGCTTGCAATGCATCAACTCAGTTTACCACCACAAGGAGCATCAAGATTAGCAGGAAGTGAAGATGTAGAGATGGTTGGAGCTACGTCAATATCTACACCAAACCATGCTACCTCACCGATGATGGAGCACCGTTCAAACATTAGAGAATAAAAAATCAGTTTGCCTGAGAAGTTTGATGGCATAAGATCTAAGTTTCAAGGATTCATCAATCACGTACAATTGGTGATCGAACTTCAACCTCACAGTTATCCTATGCAAGGATCTCAAGTTAGGTTTAGTGGAACGTTACTTTCGGGCCCTGCCTTATCGTGGTTTTCATCTTTTCTTGAACGACGTGATCCAATATTGGATAATTTGGAGGCATTTTTTGCGGAATTTTGATCGATGTATGGAGAACATGATGCAATTCGTGTTGCAACCAACAAGATTCGCATCCTACAACAAGGCAATCGATTAGTGTCATTGTACGCTTCACAATTTTGACAACTAGCGATCGACATCAAGTGGGACGATGCTGCACTCATCAGTCAATTTCTCTATGGATTACAATATGAGGTAAAAAAGTTAATGCTCAATTTACCCGATCCTCAGACATTGCGTCAAGCAATTGATTTTACTATGAAGTGTGACAATCGACTTTTGAGTTTCGATCCGAGAGTCGTACAAGGGAGCCTCAACGTTATTATTCAATGGCAACATCAACATCCTCACAAAACGTACATTCGGAAGTAGAAGACATGCAAATTGATGCGGTACATTTTAAACCTCTTACTGAACAAGAAAAGATTCGTTGTCGTCAAGAATGATTGTATTTATATTGTGGAGAACCTAAGCACACTGCTCAACATTGTCCAAAGAAACGTCGCAACTACAAAATGAGGAGTACGGCTGTCAAAGAAGACAACATGCCGGAAAACAAATTTGTCGAGCTACAATAGAGACCGTGCAGCTGGAACCCTATACAATTTCCAGTAAAAGTCCTATTCTCTCTTCAGAACCCTCTCCTTGTTTTATGATAAATGCATATTTAGGACCAAAAAATTACTGAGCCTCTACCTTATTAGATTCAAGAGCCTCAATATGTTTTTTAGATGAACAATTTGTTAAGAATCGTAAAATACCTTTAGTACAGAAATCTAAACCCGTACATGTAGAAGTCATAGATGGTCACCCATTGTTCTCAGGAGATGTCACTCATGAAACCCGTCCTATAAAAGTAACAATAGATGGTCATAATAGCTATGTAACCTTTAACATAATTAAATGTCCGTCTAATCCAGTTATTCTAGGTTTGTCATGGCTAGAAAAATATAACCCTCAAATAGATTGGAATTCTCATAGACTTGACTTTTCCCAGGATATTATTAAACATCCTACCGATCCAATAAAAGGCTACAAGCGTGGTACAGTAAAACCTGTACTTATAGGTGCAAAAGCTTTTATACACGCAGCAAAAGAAGGATCAACTTTTGCTATTTACGCAACACCCATTTCTGATAGTGGAAAGGCTTCAAGTGGCATTCCAAGCCAATACCGAGACTATCAAGATGTTTTTGAGAAGAAGAATGCTGATATTCTTCCGGAGCATCGCCCATATGATTGTTCGATTGATCTCAAAGAGGGATCTCAGCCTCCTTTTGGACCAATCTACAATTTATCACAAAATGAGTTGGCTGAACTCAAGGAGTATATTGAAGAGAATCTGGCGAAGAACTTCATACGCCATTCCAAATCTCCTGCAGGAGCTCCAATTCTATTTGTAAAGAAAAAAGATGGATCATTACGAATGTGTGGATTATCGGGAACTTAACAAGATCACTATCAAGAACATGTATCCACTACCTTTAATCTCTAGACTTCTTGATCAACTAAATCAAGCTAAGATCTATACAAAAATAGATCTACGAGGAGCATACAACTTGGTTCGCATTAAAGAAGGAGATGAATAGAAAATTGCATTTCGAACAAGGTATGGACATTTCGAATATAATGTTATGCCTTTTGGACTCACAAATACACCAACTATTTTCCAACATCTCATGAACGATGTTTTTCATGAATTCTTAGATGATTTTGTTGTCTGCTATCTAGACGACATTTTAATCTACTCTAAGAACGTAGAAGAGCACGAAACACATGATCGTCATGTCTTATAAAAACTCAGAGAAACAGGATTGTATGCCAAGATGGAAAAGTGTGTATTTCACACTATTCAAGTTGACTTCTTAGGATATATCATCTCGAATGATGGCCTCATAATGGATCCTAAGAAAGTCCAAACAATCATGGATTGGAAGATTCCAAAAACAGTAAGGGATGTACAATATTTTTTAGGATTTGCTAATTACTATTGAATCTTCATCAAGAACTTCTCTCAAGTTGCAGCCCCACTTACACGTTTGACTTGTAAGGACAAGCTCGAGTGGAATAAAGAAGCAGAAGCATCATTTGAAGCTTTGAAGATAGCTTTTACTTCTGCACCAATCTTGTATCGCGTTGATTTTTCCAAGGCATTCTTTATGGAAACAGATGCATCAGACTTTGCTTTGGGCGCAGTATTGTCACAAATGAGAATAGATGACAAACTCCATCCAGTAGCTTTCCATTCCAGGAAATTTTCGACAGCAGAGATCAACTACAAAATCCACGATAAAGAACTTCTCGCAATTGTGGATTCTTTTCAAGAATGGCGTCATTATTTAGAAGGCGCTTCTAGTCCAGTCACCGTATATACGGATCACAAGAACCTTGAGTATTTCATGTCTGCGCATGTGTTGAATCGTCATCAGGCTCGTTGGAGCATGTCTCTATCAAGATTCGAGTTCATTATTATATATTGGCGAGAAAAACAACAAGGTCTGTCTGATGCACTTTCTAGACGTTCTTATCTTGCACCAAAAGAAGGAGATGCAGCTTTTGATTAACAAAGAACGACTCTCTTGAAGCCGGAGCAATTTTATCTTCGAGCAACAAAATCAACATTAACTGTTGATTCAACTTTTCTCAAGCAAGTCCAGTTAAGTATGTCCTCAGATCCTCTTATTCATGAAATTAAGAATAATTCTTCTAAGTCTCATGATATTTTGAAGTTTGAGTTCAAAAAAAATCTACTCTATTTCGAAGGGCGCTTATATGTTCCAAAAGGTGAAGCACGATTACGTGTTCTTCAAGCTCGTCATGACTTCTCGGCAGCAAGACATTTTGGGTACAATAAGACTCTAGAGTTGATATCTAGAGATTTTTGGTGGCCTCAAATGTGGGAAGGAGTCAAAGATTTTGTAAAAACATGTGATGTTTGTTCAAGATCAAAAACTCCTCGCCACCGACCCTACGGACTTCTTCAGCCATTAACCATTCCAGAACAACCATGGTCTTCTGTGTCTATGGATTTTATCATGGATCTTCCAAACTCAGGTTCTTATGACTCTATATTCGTGATAGTAGATCGTTTTACTAAGATGGCACATTTTATATCATGTAAAAAATCTATCACAGGCAAAGAAACAGCTAAGCTTTTCCTTGACAATATCTATCGCTATCATGGATTACCTAAAGATATTATATCGGATAGGGGAACTCAGTTTGTATCGAGATTTTGGAGAACGCTTTTCAAGATTCTTAAGGTGGATATAAAGCTATCTTCAGCTTTCCATCCTCAAACTGATGGACAAACGGAGCGCGTAAATCAAGTCTTGGAACAGTATTTGAGATGTACCATCAACTACCAACAAGATGGTTGGACAACTCTTTTACCAAGTGGCGGTTCTTTATAGCCAATATGATACATTTCTACACAACAAACACCTTTCTTTGCCAATTATGGTTATCATCCACAACTTGATACTTTTGACTATTTGAAAGTTGACAATCTGCGGCGGAAGACTTGGTAAATCATTTGTCAGAACTACATACAACAATGAAGGCACAATTAAAGGAAGCTCAAGAACGACAAAAGATAAACGCTGATGCGTATCAAAAGGAACAACCACAATTCAACGTAGACGACAAGGTATGGCTACTTCATCGCAATATCAAGACTACGAGACCTTGTGACAAGTTGGACTATCGTAAGCTTCGACCTTTTCGTATTTCTGAACAAATTAATCCAGTTGCATATCGATTACACCTACCAGAGTCTATGAAGATCCACCCTGTATTCCACGTGTCTCTTCTTGAACCATATAAGACAATGAACATACCAAGAAGAAGACAAGTGCCACCTCCTCCTACAGAAGTGAACAATAATCACGAATTTGAAGTAGAAGAAGTCTTAGATTGAAGGCGGCGCCGAAATAGGTTGAAATATCTTGTTCACTGGCACGGATACGATATTAGTGAGCGCACATAGGAACCAGCAAAAAATCTGGCAAATGCAGCGAGGAAGGTGGAGACATTTCATCAACAACATCCATCGAAACCAAGATGAAGACTTTCCCTATAAAAGAAACAAGATGTAGGCAAGATAACATTCAACTTTCTATCCTTGTTTGTAGTTTCTTTGTATTTTGTGACACTAAAGAGATGGAGAATCAACAACCAGCAGATTTGACTCAAGAGCCTTCATTTGCTGACCTACCGGACGAGACATTGCGACTGTCACAACCCTCAAGACGACGCAACCGAGATGAAGATCTTCAAGAACGACATGTTCTTCCTCGAATAGATGGCGAGATACAACGTGTTTGGTATCACGACCTTGGAAGAGATTCTCGATGTTTGGTGATTTTATTGGAGATAGGAACAACTCCTGACGGTGTTCCAGATGTGACATTTGAAGGAAGTTATGAAGGTCACAACAATGATCAAATAACAAGGTGGTCTTCTTGCCCTGGAATGGAACACTATCGATGGCTGAGAGGACCCATCAATTACCTTCGAAGAGAACAAAGATCAGAGTATGTGGCAAATACTATTCGCCACATCTTAGACTTTCTACACATGTAATCACCGCTTTTCGTGGAACTCATCCTTTAAAGGGAGGATAATATCTTGGACATATACATAGTTACCTATATGATCAGATAGAACTAGATAAAAGAAGGTAAAAGCAGGTTAATTCCATATTATCTTTAGAAAAACTTCCTAGAAACTTTATAGACGCTGCTTTGACTTTATAAGTGTCCATAGTAGACTTTTGGATTAGAAACTTGGTCAATAAGTTAGCCACATGTCACACATGTTGGTAGCTTGAAGACCAAGCTAAATACGTGGCGAACATATAGGAAACTTGCCCTGCAAGTTCGACACGTGTCTTGCAACTTGGACACGTGTCTTATAAATTGGATACGTGTTGGAGGTCCTATAGAACGTCGCCACTTAGCTCTTAGGTAGATAGTATAAATAGAGACAAGAATGAAGCCTTCTTCATTCTTGTCAACTCCTTTCTTGTTTCCAGTCTAATTCAAGAGTCTCTAGTTTTCTTGTCTTTTGGCATTAGCCATTCCAGTTTCTTTTTAATACATATAGTTCTTTATATTTATTTCTTTGAAAGAGGTCTCACTTGTTTATTTGATTTCATCCAGTTATTGTCCTTGACAAGAATCCTAATTTATAAACATTCAAGCACTATTTTCTTTAAATCTCAAAAACCAAAAATTTTAATCTCAAAAAAATAAATCTATATTTGAATTTTCTTATATTGTAATATTAAAATATATAATTTTAAAAATTTTGAGCCAAAATCTTGTCAAATTGCTTAAGATATAGCTCAAAATACAACCACTAATTAAGTGGGTCACTTATTGCCCTTAGATCGTAAGCATTGACTTTAACTTCCAAAATCTCTTTCATCTTAGTTTAAAACTTATTGAGTCATATCCTAAAGAATGACAATAGGTACAAATTCAATACCTTGACTTTGAGTACCTATATCTCTTTCATAAAAACTCTAAATCACTCAATTTTATATCAAAACTATAGCCAAAAATCTAAACTTACTGAATCTAGCCTTTGATGTCTGAATGCCATCAAAAGAGAAACCCTAATTCCTAATAAGGCCTCAAATAGCCTCCTAAAAGTCCATTAGGTATGACTTTTGGTCAATAGGAATAGAGATTTTTATTATCCATCTCCATTCATCCATATGGATGGCCTAACTATTCTTTTTGATACTAAAATTTCTTTCTAATTATTTTTTAAAAATATGATTTATATTGTATGTATCCTAAATATCAAATAAAAAAATAAAATAAGATTTCAAGGATCACCAATATCTAATAAAGGTGATTCAAAATATATAAAATTTATTATTAATATAAAATCACTCTCAAAAGTGATTATAAAAAACAAATAAAGTTGTAGAAACTTTAATAATAGCTCTTTTAAATAGATCCTTTCTAATGTAATGATCTAACCATATTTTGTAACTAATAAAATCCAGTGATATGGTTTTCATTTAGCTGAATAGTAAATTATATATATATATATATAAATATAAATATATATAAATATAAATATAAATATATATAAATATAAATATAAAAATATATATACATAATATTTTCACATGATAGCCAAATCACAATATGATATTACATAATTATATTTGTTTCTTCTATTTATATTATATTTCAATAACCTATAGTAATTGCTCCTAAACCTTGGTTTTATAAATTTCATCTATTTCAATGTCTATTATTTCTTTATAATTTTTCTTATACACTAAAATATAGCAATGGTTTGGATATTAGAAAAAAGAATATTAATTAAAGATTTATATCAAATAGAAGAAGACACATGAACCAATATCACCAATGGAGCACATATAGAGATGATTGGTATATTGTTGCTTCTCCACTATGATCTAGATTTTTAGATTAAATAAAAATATTTTAAAAAAATTCTAATTATAATTATAAGATATCTAATAATATTATTATAACAAACTAACACATTTTAATTGTAAACATTCTTTTTAGATTATTTCTCATGTAATTTAATAATAAGTTTATTTTTTAATATTTTAATATTTTAATATTTTCATTATTTATTTTTATTTTATTGAATAATTATATAATTTATTTATAAAATATATCTTTATAATTTTTAATTTAAATAAATAAATAGATATTATAAAAATATACTATAAATATTCTATAATCATTACTAAAAGCAACCATAGAAAATAAATTAAAGCATTTAAAGTTAATTTATATGAATTTGGAATACATTCTGTATTTGTAAATATTTGCTGACATATCTATATTTGTATAATTTTATATTGTTATGATTGTTTCAAATAAAACTATGAAGTTGAAACAATAAAAAAGATATCAATATAGTTTGCACTAAATGCTAATATTTGAGTCCAATTTTGATGTGATTTAAAAGATTAAAGGTATATTTTAATAAAAAGAGATTAATATTAAATTAGATATGTAACAAAATAAATACAATGCAAAGTGATTTGGATTCTTGTCAACTACTTGTTACGAACATAAAATAGAAGAAGATTCTAAAAGGTTCTAAAAGATTTTAGAAGATTCTATTTGATTCTAGAAAATTTTATAAACTCTTGATGGTTTTGAAAAGGTCCTAGTAGGTCCTAATAGATCCTAATAGGTCCTATTAGATTCTAAGAAGGTTTTGAAAGATCTTAGAAGATTCTAGGAGATCTTAGATGGTTATAGAAGATTCTTAGAGGCTTAGATATTTTAAGAAGTTCCCAAAGAAAGATGTTAGGCTTACTTCACCTTCAAGCATCAAAAAAACTTTTTAAGAAGCTTCCTTGCATCTAATATATATAAGAGTCAAGGTTGAAAGAATCTTCAATTGTAACAATTCAATCTTTGTAGCACAACTTAGGCCTTTTGGTCTTGTTCTTGTATCTTATTATAGCTCCTTGCTTATGATATAAAGTAAACCTCTTCTATTTCAATTCTTTAAATTTTTAAAATCTTGTTCTATTTGAAATATATATTTGTAACAATACTCAAAGAATTGAAATAGAAAAGGTTTGCTTTGTATTACAAATAAGGAGTTATGGCAAAATACAAGAATAAGACCAAAAGGCCTAAGTTGAGCTACAAAGATTGTGTTGTTGAAATTGATGATCTTCTCAACCTTGACTCTTATATATATTAGATGCAAGGAAGCTCCCTGAGCAATTTTTTTGATGCATAAAGGTGAAGCAAGCCTAATATCCTTCTTTTTAAAATATCTAAGCTTCCAAGAATATTTTACAACCATCTAAGATTTTATAGGAGCTTTTAAGACCTTTCAAGACCTTAAAATCTACTAGAACCTACTAGGGCCTTCTTAAAACCATCAAAAATCTTTTTAAATCTTCTAGGATTAAATAAAATCTTTTAATACCTTCTAAAATCTTCTTCCATTATATGTTAGAGATATCAACTCTCTCTTCAATTTTGAATTTTACAAGGAGGAATAGAGTCAAATTTGATCAAAAATAAAAAAATAAAAAATATATTGCATGATATCTATCACATACTTAAGCTATCTTTTGCAAATCAAAAGATTCATTGGTCTGTGTAACTAACATTAGTAACCAATGCCTTCTATCATAGATCAAGTTTGAACTTTTGTATATTTGTTGCAAAAGTGTCCTTCAAAAATTACTTCAAAGCATCTTTTATAGATAAATTTTATTTTGTTTATGATTACTACAAAGTGGTTACTTGATATTCTTTGATATCTTCTTGGTTCAAGCAGTTCTTCATCTCAAGGTCGATGACGTAAAATGCTCAGTTGAAATGGCTTAATTATCATGGTATTGTTTTCTTGACTATCAATATCTAACTATACAAGCTCAATTAAAGATGTGTTATAATCTTAATATAGAATAGAATTACTTTTAGGTTTATTAATTTATATATATATATATATATATATATGAAGATTGAATTTTAAAATTTTTGGGACTACCATCTTTTCTAAAAAAAAATTACAAGGTCTAAATTATATTATATTTAGATATATTAGGTGATAATATCACTTAACATGTGTTGCTATTTTATGTCTAAAAAGATGTTGTCAATAAAATTTTTGTATTTTTTATAATTCAATGACTAAATTTGAAGCAGGCTTCTATATGCACTTACTAATATTATAACCATGCCAATGCACAAAGTACTTCAATTGTCCTTGTCTTAGTCTCAAATCAAATACTTTTCCACCTTAAATTCTTCATGGCTATCCACTTCAACATAAAGAAGTGGTAGTTGTATTTTTTTTTTGATATGCCTGATTTTCTATAAGATTTTAAATGAAGTATAAAAAATAGGATGTTGATTGTATTTTGCCTTCTTTTCTTTAGGGATAAGATATGATTGTTTTTATAAAGTATCTGACAATCCTTGTTGCTTTTTGAATCAATACATGATGTTGAAGTCAAAATAGGATAGAGACATGTTCTAACAAACTTGATAATAATTTAAAAAATAAGCCAACATAAAATATTCAAGGTTCTTGTGATTTGTATATACAATTATTAGATTTGAAGTGCCTTTAAGCATATAGCACCATTTTTTTTAAAAATCCATAATAGTAAGAAGTTCCTTATTGTAAATCTTATAATTAATTTTTATAGCCAAGAATTTTTTGGAATAAAATATAATTAGATGTAATCTCCCTTCTCTTCTAAGTTGTCATAAGATTGCTTCCAATGCAAAGTTTGAGGCATCAATTTCCATAAAAAATGGCTTAAAAAAGTCTTAATGAATTAAAACAAAGATTGTAATGAATATTATTTTCAAGCATTTAAAGGCTTTTTCAATTTCTAATTTCTATTCAAGCTTATTCTTACATATCAATTGTATAAATAAAGTGACTATTTAAAAATAATTATTGATAAAAATTCTATAAAAATTTATAAATGCAAGAAAGTATTACATGTTATATATCAATTTTGGAATTATCCAATCATTAATGGTCTTAATCTTCTTTAGATCCATCATTAAGCCTTCATTTGAAATAATATAGTTAAGAAATTTTACTTGGAATTTATGAAATATATATTTTTTAAATTTAGGATATAGTCCAATATCTTATAATCTTTATAAGATAAGGCAAACATGTCATGTATGCTCTTTTTAGAATCTTGGAATAAATCAAGATGTTATTCAAATAACATATAATAAAATCATTAAAAAATTCATAAAATATATTATTTATCAAATATTAGAAGATAATTGGCATATTTATAAAGTTAAAAGATATAACATTGTATTCCAAGTGTCCATATCTTATATAAAAAATAATCTTCTATTTGCCCATTTTTTTGATATATACTAGATTATAAACTCTTTAGAAATTTATTTTGGTGTAGATCTTAGCTTAGCTCAATTGATTAAAAAGCCTAGATTTCAATAATAAAGAATAATAATTTTTTATTATCACTTTGTTTAGACCATAATAGTCAATATACATCTATAGAGATCCATCTTTTTTCTTTACAAAGAATATAGATAAACTAATAAGAAATTTTGAATGTCAAATAAAGTTTTTTGTTAATTCTTATCAATATACTCCTTCAATGGTGTAATCTCATTCTATCATAAGTTATAAATTAGATTAAAAAGTGATTATATATTATCTTAAAGATTAATAGTACAATCATATGAACAATATTTTGATAAGATATTTGCATTCTTCTTTTTAAATATATTTTAAAAATCTTTATATTCTTTTAAAAGTATTATTGGAATATTTATTGCTTTAGATATTAGAATTGCGTAAATAACAAAAAAAGTGCCTTTCTTAGTTATTCTTATAAAAGCTTTAGCTCTAATAAAGAGAGGCTTTATGGTTTTAGATCTATATGGTATAAGATATTTTTTATAAAATTTAATAATAACAAGTTGTGATATTTTAAAAAAATTTATTTTACAAGATATCCAATCTATATGGAGATTATATCTTTTAAGCTAAAAAAGTCTTAAAATAATAGAATTAGATAGAGATTTAATGATATTTATTATAATTTAATTACTATGATTCATTGATGCTACTTCTAATAGATTAGTTTTATGAGTGATATCTTCAAAAAATAAGAGTTTACCATCTATGACATCTATATGAACAACCTTGGATTTCTTAACTATAGAAATTTTATAGATTTTTAAAAATTCTAAGTCAATAAAGTTAACTAAGGCTCATGAATCTATTAAAGGATTTTGAGTTTTTAGGCACTTAAACATATTTGTATTATAAAGCAACAAAAAATGTTAGATGATAATATAAGATTTTTTTTTTATTTATAAAATAAAAGAATCTAATCACATGATTTCTATTATAGTTAGATGTCTTTATTTTTTTACAAAGCATTTGGTGATGTGACTACACTCTTTATTCAATATGTATATCAATGACTT
This sequence comes from Physcomitrellopsis africana, assembly GCA_036785485.1. Taxonomy (NCBI): domain Eukaryota; kingdom Viridiplantae; phylum Streptophyta; class Bryopsida; order Funariales; family Funariaceae; genus Physcomitrellopsis; species Physcomitrellopsis africana. Next base: position 82,103 of record JAWRVF010000629.1, on the reverse strand, counting down.
TTATTACAATTATTAGCATTGTAGCTAGATTCTTTACAATATAAATATAAGCCATATTTTTTTTATATTTTTTTTCTTATTTAAAAAGGAATTTAAAATAAATCACATCAATTTGCATATCTTTTGCTTTTAAATATTTGCTAGAGTTGGAAGATATAGAAGATGCCAAATAATTAGTGTAAAGTTGTGACATAGGCAATAGATGCTTATCTTATCAATGTTAAAATAGCTAGTTATTACACAACACAATTTAATTGATAGCTTCGTTAAGAGTTTGAAAATTAGATTAATTCAAGTTCTTATTGATTAATTCAAGTTCTTGTTGGTTAATTCAAGTTCTTGTTGGTTTCTTCTTGAAACCTTGTCCTAGTTCAAGAGTCTTACTTTGTATTTTTATGTCCTTGATAATTTGTCTAGACTAGATTCATCTTCAATATCAAAGTTGAATCTTTTTTGTTAGAGAGTGGATTATTCTTCTACTTGAAGGTATACTAGTATTTTAAAAGTTACAAGTTAACTTCTTCTAAATTGATATTTTTTTTATTACAATATTAGAACTTTGTCCTTCTTGTGAGAGAATGGATCACCTTTCTCTTTGAAGGTCTTAAAGTATTTTAGAAGTTACGGATTATCCTCTTTTAAGTTGATATTATCTTTTTATAGATTTATTTTTTCTTCTCTTAAAATAGCTAGAGGTCATATTAAGGATATAAACTAGAAAAAGATGTATAATCTAATAAAAAATATATCAAAGAAAAGTCACAAAATAGGAATTAGAAAGTATGTATATTCAAAGGGAAACTAGAATGGCTATTGTCAAAGACTAGAAACATGAAGACTCTTGAAACTAGACTAGAATTAAGAAAGGAGTTGACAAGAGTGAAGAAGGCTTCACTCTTGTCTCTATATATACTATCTAACTAGAAGCTATATGGCGATGTTCTATAGGACCTCCAATATGTGTTGACTTTGAAGGCCACTTGCCTTAGCTTGTAAGGCAAGTTTTTTACATGTGCGCCACATAGTTAGCTTGAAGAATAAGCTATTAACATGTGTGGCACATGGTTAACTTGTTGACCAAGTTTCTAACTAAGAAATCAACTATGGACACCTATACGATCAAAGCAGCATCTATGAAGCTTCCAAGAAGTTTTTCTAGAAGATATTATAGAATTAATCTACTTTTACCTACTTTTACCTAGTTCTACTTAATTATATAGATAACTATTTGTATATCCGTGACATTACCCCTCTTTTTAGGCACGAGTTCCACGAGGAGCGGTGGTTAGATGTTGAAGAAGTCTAAGATGCACCGGATTGTATTTGCCACATACTCTGATCTTTGTTCTCTTCGAAGGTAATTAATGGGTCCTCTCAGCCATCGATAATGTCCTATTCCGGGGCGAGAAGACCACCCTGTTATTTGATCATTGATGTGACCTTCATTACTTCCTTCAAATAACACGTTTGGAACACCATCAGGAATTGTTCCTACCTCTAATAAAATCACCAAACATCAGGAGTCTCTTCCAAGGTCGTGATACCAAACACGTTGTATCTGGCCATCTATTTGAAGAAGAACATGTCGTTCTTGAAGATCTTCATCTCGGTTGCGTCGTCTTGAAGGTTGTGACAATCGCAATGTCTCATCCGGCAAGTCAGCAAATGAAGGCTCTTGAATCAAATCCGTTGGTTGTTGGTTCTTTATTTCCTCAGCGCCACAAATACAAAGAAATTACAAACAAGGTTAGAAAGTTGAATGTTATCTTGCCTAGATCTTGTTTCTTTTATAGAAGAGGTCTTCATCTTGGTTTTAATGGATGTCCTTGATAAAAGGTCTCCACCTTCCTTGCCACATTTGCAAGATTCTTTGTCGGTTCCCATATGCGCTCACTAATATTGTATCCACGCCAATGAATAAGATATTCCAACCTGTTTTGGCGCCACCTCGAATCTAAGACTTCTTCCACCTCAAATTCTTCATTGTTATCCACTTCTATAGGAGGTGGTGGCATTTGTTTTCTTCCTTGTATATTTGTTGTCTTATATGGCTCAAGTAGAGACACATGGAATGTAGGATGAATCTTCATAGACTCCAGTAGCTTTAATTGATAAGCGACTGGATTGACTTGTTCACAAATTGAGAATGGTCCAAGCCTACGATAGTCCAACTTATCACAAGGACGAACAGTCTTGATATTTTGACAAAGTAGCCATATCTTATCACCAACATGGAATTGAGATTGTTGCTTGCAATAGACATCTGCATTGGTCTTTTGTTGTTCCTGAGCTTCTTTTAATCGCACCTTCATTGTTGCATGTAGCTCTGCCAACTGATTTGCCAAATCTTTTGCCGCAGGATTATCAGCTTTTGAAAAGTCAAAAATATCAAATCGTGGGTGATAATCATAATTGGCAAAGAAAGGTGTTTGTTGAATAGAAGAATGTACCAAATTATTATAAGCAAACTCTGCCAATGGCAAAAGAATTGTCCAATCGTCTTGATGATAATTGATGGTACACCTCAAATATTGCTCCAAGACTTGGTTCACTCATTCCGTTTGACCATCTGTTTGAGGATGCAAGGTTGAAGATAGTTTTATATCCACCTTCAATATCTTGAACAGGGTTCTCCAAAATTTGGATACAAATTGCATTCCTCTATCTGATATAATATCCCTTGGCAATCCATGATGGCGATAGATGTTGTCAAGAAAGAGCTTAGCTGAATCTTCACTTGTGATAGATTTTGTACATGGTACAAAGTATGCCATCTTGGTGAACCGATCTACAATCACGAATATGGAATTGTATGAACTTGAAATTGGTAGATCTGTGATAAAATCTATAGAGATAGAAGACCATGGTTGTTCTGGTATAGGTAGTGGTTGGAGAAGTCCGTAAGGTCGATGACAAGGGGTTTTTGATCTTGAACAGACATCGCATGATTGTACAAACTCTTTAACTGCCTTCCACATTTGAGGCCACCAAAAATCTCTTGATATTAGTTCTAGAGTCTTGTTGTATCCAAAATGTCTTCCTGCGGGAAAATTATGACGAGCTTCAAGAGCACGTTGTCGTACTGTAATTGCTTACAATATATAAAATCCACTCAAAATGCCTAATATGTTTATAGATTTAGATATGTGTTAGAATGGTTAGTAAAATAAATTAAAGGGATTGATAGAAGAAACTTTATTTTATTTTTACTTATTTTGATTATGGTATTTAAAAAATATAAGATCTAAATATTTAGTATGAAGCCTTGAGAGAAGGTGGGGACTTAAGGATGAAAATTTAAGCTAGTAAGAGGCTAATTGGGAGGAATGAAATCAAGCCATGGTCGGATGAAGGCAAGGAATAGGGAACTTCATCCCTATTGGTCGAATACCATGCCCAATGGGCTTTGAGGAGGCTGCCCGCGACCTTAACAGGGGTTTTCGGCGACTTCAAAAGGAGGATTTGCAATTTCAGAGGTAGGGTTGTAAAGTTTAGGGTTTTGGATATAGTTTGAGAGGAAATTTTAGGCGATTTGGAGTTAGGGTGAAGAAGTTATACTTGTTCAAAGTTAAAGAGTGGATTTCATACATACTGTTACTCTTTTGAGATTTCGCGGAGTTGTACGGAGGCTTTTGGAGATCGGACGGTGCGGTTGAAAAGGTGATTTTAAGATCTACGTTTGTTACGAAGGAATTCTTAAGTTTTGAGTTTAGACGAAGGAGATATGAAGAGTTAAAGACAGCGCATCCAATTCCAAGGCAGTAAGTACACCGTGTTGTTAATAGTTATGCTTTGAGCCATAACTTGAGTTTTCAGACAAAATTTTGGCTTAAACTTCTTGGGGAATGTGAAATTTTGTGTTAACAAGCTATACATACAAATTTCATGGAATTTGAGCTTATAATTTGTGAGATATGAAGAAATTTGTATGCGGGTGTATAAAAACAAGGGTTTGAAGTGATTGTTAGGGTTTTCAAGATATCTCAAGATCCGCAATGAATTTGCGGTTGAAAATTGTTGTAGAGGTTGATAAAAATTTATCAGTACTTCATGGAAATTTTTATAATGTTTGGACGGTCGGATCAGGAGATATAAGATGTTGAAGTTTGGAAAAATTTCCACATAAAGATATATAAGGTTTTAGAGGATTTTATCACACTTTGGATGTTGTTAGTTACTTGAGGCTTATGTATTTGATGTAATTTCTCAAAAAGGAAAAATATATATATATAAACTTTGAGTTTTCCTCATTTTTGAAGCTTGATTGAGAAATTAGTGACAGCTAGAAGCCCAGCGCTTTCTTAAGGCAAATTCTCTCTACCCCGACAACTTAGTCGTGCTTCGCCTTTTGGGATATACAAGCTTCCCTCAAAGTAGAGTAGATTATTCTTGAATTCAAACTTAGAAGTATCATGAGACTTAGATGAATTGTTCTTAATATCATGAACAAGAGGATCTGAGGACATACTTGACTGGATTTTCTTGAGAAAATCAACGGTCAATGTTGATTTGATTGCTCGAAGATAAAATTGTTCTGGCTTCAAGAGGGTCGTTCTTTGTTGATCAAAAGCTACATCTCCTTCTTTTGGAGCAAGATAAGAACGTCTAGAAAGGACATCAGACAAACCTTGTTGTTTTCCTGGCCTATACGTGATAATGAACTTGAATCTTGACAAAGACATACTCCAACGAGCTTGACGACGATTTAAAACACGTGTTGACATGAAACACTCGAGATTCTTGTGATCTATATATACGGTGACTGGATGGAAGGTGCCTTCTAGATAATGACGCCATTCTTGAAAAGAGTCCACGATTGCAAGAAGTTCTTTGTTGTGGATTTCATAATTAATCTTGGCTGTTGAAAACTTTCTTGAATGAAAAGCTATTGGATGAAATTTGTCATCTATTCCTATTTGTGACAATACGGCACCCAATGCAAAATCTGATGCATCTATTTCCATAAAAAATGCTTTAGAAAAGTCGACACCATACAAGATTGGTGCAGAAGTAAAAGCTGTCTTCAAAGCTTCAAATGATGCTTTTGCTTTCTTGCTCCACTCAAGTTTTTCTTTACAAGTTAAGCGTGTCAATGGAGCTGCAACTTGAAAAAAGTTCTTAATGAAGATCCAATAATTATTGGCAAATCCCAAAAAATACTGTACATCTCTTATTGTCCTTGAAATTTTCCAGTCCATAATTGTCTAAACTTTCTTAAGATCCATCATTAAGCCGTTATTAGAAATGATGTATCCTAAGAAGTCAACTTGAATAGTGTGAAATACACACTTTTCCATCTTGGCGTATAATCCTGTATCTCTAAGTTTTTGTAACACACGACAAACATGAAATTTATGTTCTTTTGCGTTCTTAAAGTAGATTAGAATGTCATCTAAATAGCAGACAACAAAATCATCAAGAAATTCACAAAAAATGTCATTCATAAGATGTTGAAAAGCAATTGGTGCATTTGTGAGTCCAAACGGTATGACATTATATTCAAAATGTCTATACCTAGTTCAAAATGCAGTCTTCCATTCGTCACTTTCTTTGATGCGGACCAAATTATATGCTCTTCGTAGATCTATTTTTGTATAGATCTTTGCTTGGCTCAGTTGATCAAGAAGTTCTGAAATCAGAGATAAAAGATACCTGTTCTTGATGGTAATCTTATTAAGCCCTCGATAATCTACGCACATCCGTAAGGATCTGTCTTTTTTCTTTACAAATAAGATAGGAGCTCCTGCTGGAGATTTCGAATGGCGTATGAAGTTCTTAGCCAAGTTCTCGTCAATATATTCCTTCAATGCAGTCAGCTCGTTCTGCGATAAACTATAGATTGGTCCAAATGGTGGTTGAGCTCCTGCTTGAAGGTCGATTGAGCAATCATAAGGTCGATGCTGTGGAAGAATATCTGCGTTTTTTTTTTCAAAAACATCTTGAAAATCTTGATACTGGTTAGGAATATTACTTGTAGTCTTCTCAATATCCGAAATAGATGTGGCATATATAACAAAAGATGGTCTTTCTTTTGCCGCATGTATAAAAGCTTTCGCACCTATTAGTAAGGGTTTGGATATACTAGACTTATATATTTCTACTTGACTATTGGATTCTTGGATTGAACTACAAGAAAAGTCGAGGTTATGAGAAATCCAATCTATTTGAGGATTATACTTTTCTAACCACGATAATCCTAAAATAATCGGATTTGAAGGGGATCTAATCATATTAAATATTACTACACTAGTATGTCTTTTAATTGCTACATCTAAAGGAACAATCTCATGGATGACATCTCCAGAAGATAACAAACAACCATCTATGACTTCTACGTGCACAGGTTTAGCTTTCTTGATTAAAACTATTTCTTATTTTTTGACAAAGTCTTTGTCTATGAAACAGGCTGAGGCTCCTGAATCTAATAAAGCAAAGACTTTGTGATTTTTAGGTCCTAATGATACTTCTATTGTAAAACAAGGTGAAGGGTCTGAGGAGAGAATAGGACCTTTATAAGGTGTTGCACATGATTCCAGCTGCACGGTCCCTATTATAGCTGGAGAAATTTATTTTTCGACACAGTGTCTTCTCTAGCAGCCATACTTCTCATTTTGTAATTGCATTGCTTCTTTGGACAATATTGAGCAGTGTGTTTAGATTCTCCACAATATAAGCATAAACCCTCTTGCCGACGTCGAGTCTTTTCCTGCTCAGTGAGAGGTTTAAAGCATACCGCATCAATTTGCATTGGTTCTAGTTTAGCCAAGTAAGTTTCTGAAAACTTAGGAGTTGCTGTCATCAATTGACTTGTTCCTCTCCAATTGAATTTATATTCCTGGCGCCTTTCAAATAATTGATTGTCACATGCAATCGCTTGAGCAACAAATTGCTCCAAAGATTCAGCTTTTGGCATTGTTAGTAACAAATCTTTGACGTTATCCTTCAATCCATAACAAAATTGGTTGATAAGGGCTTTGTCATTCCACTCTACATCGCAAGCAAGATTTTGAAATTCAGCAGCATATGTTGTAGCTGACCATGATCCTTGTCATAAAGATAAAAGCTTGGTTTTTGCTACCCTCTCTTGGTTGCTTTCTCCAAATGTAGCCGTAAACACTTCAAGGAATGAATTCAGATTGTAAAGAAGTCTTGAATCTTTTTCCATCAAAGGTGTAAACCAAGAAAGGACACTTCCAGATAGAAGTGCACCTATGAATCCAACTTGGGTAAATCCATCAAGATATTGGAAAGGGTGTAACCTTAAATAAAGCTTGACTTGTTGCAAAAATCCTCAAAATTTTGATCTTGTTTCATCAAATTTCTCGGGCATACTAATCTTTGCCTCTTTAACGCTTAAAGAAGCAAGATTTCTTGGATTCAATTAGGAGGCTGATCTACTTGCTTCTCTCAGTTGTACAACTTCTTGGCGTAAGCTCTGGACTTCCTCCATAGGTGTTGGAATAGTGCTTCTATGATAATCATTGATGATTTGTGAAATTTCCACTCTAAGAGTATTGACAAGCTTTTGAAGATCTGCAATAGTTGCAAATCTATTCTTGCTTCCGGTAAGTGTAGCATCCATGATTTTTCCTTCCATCTTAGATAACTTTGTAAATCTATAATTTGGATTAGAGGAGGGTAATCCGCAACCTCTAATATCAAACAAAAATCTTCCACAAAGAGGAGTGATCCACTCTTTTTTAGGAAAAAATCAAGGTTAGAAAGCAAATAGAGTCAATTCAAAGGTGGGTAGTCCGCAACCTTCAAATACAAAGAATAGAAGTGGGATAATCCACTCACTTTTAACACAAAACAAGAACAATAAATCTTCACTCTTGTCAAACTGTCAAGGATATAAACTAGAAAAAGATGTATAATCTAATAAAAAATGTATCAAAGAAAAGTCACAAAATAGGAATCAGAAAGTAAAGTATATTCAAAGGGAAACTAGAATGGCTATTGCCAAAGACTAGAAACATGAAGACTCTTGAAACTAGACTAGGATCAAGAAAAGAATTGACAAGAGTGAAGAAGGCTTCATTCTTGTCTCTATATATACTATCTAACTAGAAGCTACGTTGTCGGGTAGAGAGAATTTGCCTTGGGAAAACGCCGGGTTCCTAGCTGCTACTAGAACTAGCAGGGAACATGAGAGGAAGCCGTGCAAGTATGTTCTATACTTGCACAATATTTCTTCAAGCTTTCAAGTTATACTTGTATTATACTTGTACAAGTCTTGTACAAATATAAAGTATAAATACTTGAATAATAATTATACAAATACTTGTATAAATACTTATATAAATCCTTGGTATAATACTTATACAAATACTTGTATAAATCCTTAGTATAATACTTGTACAAATATTTGTACAAATATTATGTATAATACTTATAAAATACTTATAGATTACTTATAGAATACTTGTAGAATACTTGTAGAATACTTGTATAAATACAAGTATATATACTTGTATAAAAGGTATAAGCAAAGTGTGTATGTATTCAAGTATACCTCAAAATACAACCGCATATGAGGAATACAAGTTATACAACAAGCTGAAACTAAATAAATCACTAAAAATTCATCCAAAGGTCGAATCAAGCGTGCTTATAGCCTATAGAAAGCCAATAATCTATTGTAAAACATATCAAAATTTCACAAATAGATGACTTACCATTTAAAAGTTATGGCTAAAAGAAGTAGGCGCTAAAATTTCCAAGTAAATGCAAAGGCAGCAAAGCTCCTCTTCACTTCAGCCTTTGTTGTGATCACTTCCCTGCTCTAAATTGGACGTGCAATAGCTTTTTAGAAAGGTCACTCTATCATCTAACTTGTTCTAAAATTTCGCATACATGCTTCTCAAACTCCAGATTTTGTAGCTAGTTGATTCTACTCTTCAAACCCTAGCAATAATTTGCTCTCTTTGATACTTCACGGCTCATAAAACTTTCATTAAAGCTCCAAATATATTCATTTTTTTTTTAGAAAGCTTACACAAGCTACTATAAGCACCTAAAATATCAAAAAGATTGAAGAGACTGTCCGACTTAGGTGGTTGAACAAAGTCTCTGCCCCTCTTCATCGGGTGGCAGCAATTCCTTTCCTACTCTCAAGCTCACAACTTTTGCTCTCTAACTCCAAATGCTACAAGAGATGTCTTGATAGAAAGCTAGCACAATTGCCCACACTCTCTATAAATTTCACTAAGAAAGAGTTGAAATCAAACTTGCAGTGGCAGCTCGAAGTTTCTGCCCCTCTTCGTCGGGTGGCAGCAAACCTCACTCTACTAAAACAAGCATAACTTTTTGTTCACAACTCCAATACAAGCAAGTGAGTAGGTTCTAGAATCCTCACATCTTGAAGAATACACCCACTAATTTTCATTACAAACGCTTTTATATCCACGGAGTTATTTCTCTCCAAAGTTCACTATTTAAAAACTACCCCTCCTCTCGGTCTAGCAAGAGGAGTATATCTCCCTTTCTTTCTATATTAGACTATGAGACGCCCACATGGGCAGCCAAATCCTATTGGATGGGCCTTATTCACCCCATGCTCTTCTTTCTTACCCTTCATAAGGTCCATTCTACCTCAAAAGTCAACAAGAAAGATAAAACAACCTTTACCTTTCTTCTAATTACAGAAGAGTCTATTCTAGGATATAAATAAGGTAGGAACAAAACAAATAGCCATCTTAATTCACTAACTAAGTGGCTATAATAAATCCTCTCCTTATAATATCTTCTAAAATAACCTCTAGCACTCACACATATATTAACAATAGATACAAGATTTTTCATATTTTTATACACTGCACGTAAATGCAGTATGACAACGTGGCGATGTTCTATAGGACCTCCAATATGTGTTGACTTTGAAGGCCACTTGCCTTAGCTTGTAAGGCAAGTTTTTTACATGCGCGCCACGTAGTTAGCTTGAAGAACACGCTATTAACATGTGTGGCACATGGTTAACTTGTTGACCAAATTTCTAACTAAGAAATCAACTATGGACACCTATACGGTCAAAGCAACGTCTATGAAGCTTCCAGGAAGTTTCTCTAGAAGATATTATAGAATTAATCTACTTTTATCTACTTTTACCTAATTCTACTTAATTATATAAGTAACTATGTGTATGTCCGTGACAGGTCAAGATATTAGTATGATGAAATCTTATGAGTCCAAATTAGATACTATTACAAATACTCTTACTATATTATTTGCTAGGACTATAAAGATTGAAGGAATTATTACAAAACTTCACAATGATATAATATTTGAAATACCACAATCTAGATTGTATCTACCTCGAATTTTTGTGCTTGAGGATACAATAGTACCTATGCTATGCCAAAGAAATCTACTTATTCAACAATGTAAGGAGCTTCAAGTTAGTCTTTCAGAGAAATATGATGGTACGCATTCAAAGTTCCAAGGATTTATCAATCAAATTTAATTAATAATAGTCCTATAATTTGATACTAATTTGACAAAAGAATCACAAGTTGGATTGGTTGGCACTTTGCTTATGGAGCAAGTATTATCATGGTTTGCTTCTTTGATTGAAAAAAAATCACCAATTTTGAGTAATTTTAAAGTTTTTATAGAAGTATTTGGAAAATATGATAAGGCTCATTAAACAACAACTAAGATCTGAGTATTGCATCAAAGGGCATGTTCTATATCAATCTATATATTTAATTTTAGATAATTAGCATGCGACATCAATTGGAACAAAAAAGCCTTAATAAACTAATTTTATTGGAAACTAAGAGATGATGTGAAGGATTTGTTATTGTCACTTCCGGATCTATAATTGCTTAATAAAGCCATTAGCCAAGTTATAAAATATGATAATCAATTATTTTAATATTATTAAGATTAATGTTCATTGGCTTTAGTAAGATAACACACAATTTCTAAAAATTTGTAAGAAAATTTGTAAAAAGCCATGAATTAGTAAGTCTTTATTTATTGGACCAAGGGCTTTTATAAGATAAGCTAGAGAAGATATACTATTTGTTATTTATGCAACTCTAATTAAAAAAATATGATTTCATTGGGAAGTATTCTAAAGTAGTATAGCAAATTACAAGATATTTTCAGAAGAAAAATACTGATATATTATTGGAACACTGACTATACAATTGTGCTATAGATTTTCAAGAAGGAATGCAACCATTTTTTGGCCCAATCTATAATCTTTCTCAAAATGACCTTTTAGTGTTGAAAGATTATATTAATGAAAACCTTGCAAAGAACTTCATCAAACATTCAAAGTTTCCAACAGGTGCACCTATATTTTTTGTGAAGAAGAAAGATGGTTCTTTGCATATATGTATTGATTATCAGGAATTGAATAAGATAATAGTAAAGAATTGTTATCTACTACCATTAATCTCAGGACTTTTGAAACAATTTGGCTAAGCCAAGATCTATATTAAGATAGATCTTTGTAGAGTATACAACCTAGTATGGATTAAAGAAGGAGATGAATAGAAGATCGTATTTTGGACAAGTTGTGGATATTTTGAATATAATATCATATCTTTTGGATTAATAAATGTACTTGCTATCTTTCAATATTTAATAAATGACATCTTTCAAGAACACCTAGATAAGTTTGTGGTGATTTATCTTGATGACATCTTGATTTACTCAAAAAATATAGAGGAACACAAAGAGCGTGTCAAGTTGGTATTACAAAAGTTGCAAGATATAGGTTTGTATGCCAAACCAAAAAAATATGTATTTCATCAACGTAAGATGGAATTTTTTGAATACATCATATCTATTGATGATTTGATAATAGATCCCAAGAAGGTAGAGGCGATTATATAATGGACCATTCTAAAGACTATGAGAGACATATAATGTTTCCATGGATTTATTAACTTCTATCAGATCTTCATCAAAAATTATTCTCAAATTGTCGCCATTTTTATTCAATTGACATGCAAAGACAAGTTGGAATAGAGGCCTCAAGTAGAAAAGGCATTCTAAGACCTCAAGACAACATTTATTATAATCCCAATCTTGATGCATCTAGACTTTATAAAAATATTATATATAAAGACTAATGCTTTGGATTTTGTACTAAGGGCTGTACTTTGACAAATGGGTATAGAAAATAAACTCCATCTTGTTGCATTTTATTTTCAAAATTTTTATGCCATTGTTATGTGGCATAAACTTTTATCTAAAAATACACTGGATATTTGGCTATGGAAAATTTATTTGAAATATATTAGTAAGAGTCCAATAAGTGAATTATCTTTAACAAAAATAAAAAAATAACACAAGGATATTACAAAAGATAATTTTTATTGATAAATCCTTATATATTTAAGTAGTTTTATACAAAAAGGCTCAATTTGCCATAAAACCTTTCAAAACCTTATTCACCCGCAAGGACTTATTTCTTTCCAAACTTTAGAATTCAATAACTCTTGATCTAACTATTTAGTTTTTATAAAATTTTCTTTAAAGTATAGATAATCTATTAAGTTTTATTATAAGAAATATTCAAGGATAAATTTGCTTCCAATTGTTTGATATCTTAAAAATTCTAGTAAGTACTTAAAATCCTAGCTTAGAGACACTTAAGCACTATTTTCCTCATATCTCACAAATCCAAAATTTTAATGCCACAAAATTTTTTCACATAGTCTTGTGACATAAATATATATAGTCTTGAAAATTTTGAGCCAAAAATTTATCAAATTGCCTAAGATATAGCTCAAAACATAAGCATTAGTTAAGCAAGGTCACTTATTGCCCTTAGCTTACAAGCATTGATTTTAACTCTCAATATCTCCTTCACTTTAATTTAGATTTCATCAATCTATATATAAAAAGTGTAGTCAAAAAAGTGTTCTTTTAAATCCTAGTCGTCAATCTTCTATTGCTCTCTGTACGCGCAAGTAATATTCAAAAGAGTGGCAATAGATACAATTTGAATACCTTAACTTTGAGCGCCAATATCTCCTTCATACAAAGTCCAAATCATACAAGATTTGTACCAAAACCATATCCAAAAAACCAAACTTGCTGATTCTAGCTTCTAATATTTGACTCCCCTCAAAAAAAATCCTAATTTCTAATAAGCCCTCGGATAACCTCCTTGAAGCCCATTGGACATGATTTATGGCTAACAGAAATAGAGACTTCTATCATCCATCTCCATTCATTCACATGGATGGCCTAACTATCCTCTTTCACACTAAAAATCCCTTTTTAATCCTTTTTCTTATAAGATTTACATAATATGTGCTCTAAATATCAAATAAAAGAAGCAAATAAGATCTTAAGGATCACCATTGTCTAACAAAGGTGACTTAAGATATATAAAAGTTATTATCAATATAAATCAACCTCAAAATCACTATCAAAAAGAAAATAAAATTATATAAATCTCATTAATAGTCCTATTAAATGAAATCCTTCTAAATTAATAACCTAATCATATTTTGTAACCAATAAAATCTATTGATATGACTTTCACTTAATTGTATAATAAATTATATATTAAATATATATGTATAATTTTTTCATATAGTACCTATATCACAACATGACACTATTGAAATTAATTATGAAATCTACAATAAAAAGCTTCTTGATATTGTGGATTCTTTTTAAGAATGGCATCATTTTTTTAAAAGAACAATGTATCCTATGATTGTATATACAAATCACAAGAACCTTAAAGATTTTATGGCAACTCGGATTCTTAATCGTTGTCAAGCTTGATGGAATATGTTGTTATCTCAATTTAATTTTGTTATTATTTATTGTCCTCAAAAGCAACAGAGATTATCTGATGTTTTATCAAACACATCATATCTTGTACCAAAGGCAAGAGATGTAGCATTTGATCAAATAATATATAATTTTTTTAAAATCGTAGCAATTTTGTCTTTGTGGCACTATTACATTGGCACCTATTGACTCTAATTTCTTCAATGAGGTGAGTAGTGCAACCACTAATAATACTTTGGCCCTTAATATCAAGCGTTGTTGAGTAGAGAGAATTTGCCTTGGGAAAACACCGAGTTCTTAGCTGCTACTAGAACTAGCAGAAAACATGAGAAGAAGTCGTGCAAGTATCTTATATACTTGCACAATATTTGTTCAAGCTTCCAAATTATACTTCTATTATACTTGTATAAAACTTGTATAAATATAAAATACAAATATAAAAATATAAATATAAATATGCAAATATAAAAATATATATAAAATAGAATATAATCCTTGGTAAAATACTCGTACAAATACTTATATAAAATAGTATATAATCATTGATATAATATTTATATAAATACTTATATAAATATTATGTATAATATTTATAGAATAATTATATAAATACTTGATATAAATACAAGTATATATACTTATATACAAAGTATAAGCAAAGTATATATATACTCAAGTATACCTCAAAATACAACCGCATATGAGGAATACAAGTCATATAACAAGCTAAAACTAAATAAATCACTAAAAATCCATCTAAAGTTTAAATTAAGTATACTTATAGCCTATAAAAAGCTAATAATCTATTGTAAAATAAATAAATATTTCACAAATAGGTATCTTACCGTTTAAAAGTTATGGCTAAAAGAAATAGGCACTAAAATTTCCCAGCAAATGCAAAGGCAACAAAGCTCCTCTTCACTTCAGCCTTTGTTGTTATTACTTCTCTTCTCCAAATAAAGCATGCAATAGTTTTTTAGAAAGCTCACTCCATTATCTGACTTTTCCTAAAGTTTTGCATATATGCCTCTCAAACTTCAGATTTAATAGCTAGTTGATTCTATTCTTCAAACCCTAGCAATAATTTGCCCTCTTGACACTTCATGACTCATAAAACTTTCATAAAAGCTCCAAATGTATTGATTTTTTTTTTGTAGAAAGCTTATAAAATCTTATATAAGCATCTAAAATATCAAAAAGATTGAAGATATTTTCCAACTTGGGTGGTTGAACAAAGTCTTTACCCCTCTTCGTCGGGTGGTAGCAGACCCCTTCCCACTCTCAAGCTCACAACTTTCTCTCTCCAACTCCAAATGCTACAACAAATAGCTTGATAAAAAGCTAGCACAATTTTTCACATTTTCTACAAATTTCACTAAGAAAGACTTGAAATCAAACTTGCAGTGGCAGATCAAAGTTTCTGCCATCACTTTTTGATAGCAACAGACCTCACTCTACTAAAACAAGCATAACTTTTTGCTCACAATTCTAATACAAGCAAGTAAGTAGGTTCTAAAATCCTCACAACTTGAAGAACACACACCTCAATTTTCATTACAAATGCTTCTATATCCTTGGAGCTATCTCTCTCCAAAATTCATTGCTCAAAAACTGCCAAACCTTAGGTCCACCAAGAGGAGTATATCTCCCTTTCCTTCCATATCAATCTATGAGACGCCCACATGGGCAGCCAAATCCTATTGGATAGGCCCTATTCACCCCATGCTCTTCTTTCTTATCCTTCACAAGATCCATTCTACCTCAAAAATCAACAAGAAAGATAAAACAACCTTTACCTTTCTTCTAATTACAAAAAAATCTATTTTAAAATATAAGTAAGGTAGGAACAAAATAAATAGCCATATTAATTCTGAAATAGCCATTTCAAATTATTAATTTCAAATCACCTCTCTAGCCGCACCTCTCGATCTCCAAAAGCTCTTATAAAACTCCTCCAATCCTTGATAGAGTGACAGTAGGTACAAATTGCACACCTTAACTTCAAGCGCCTACTTCTCCCTCATAAAAACTCCAAATCTCTCAATTTTTATACCAAAATTGTAGCCCAAAAAACAAGCTTTCTAACCCTAGTCTCTGATTTTTGAATCGCCTCCTTGAGGTTGCCGAAATCCTTGTTCTTGTTGCAGGCAGCCTCCTCAAAGCTCATTGGGCATGGTATTCAACCAATAGGAATGAAGAACTTCACCCCTTGTCTTCATTCATCCTCACTTTGTCTTCATTCTTCCAAATAGGCCTCTTAATAGTTTAATTCTTCCTCTTTGGACCCCAATTGCCTCTCAAGGCTTTATACTAAATATTTAGGCTTTATATAGTTTAAAAGCCATAACCAAATTAAGTAAAATCTAAAACAAAGTTTCTTACACCAACCCCCGTTAATTTACTTTACTAATCATTCTAATACATATTTAAACCTATAAACATATTATACATTTTGAGTGGATTTTACATACTATAAGCAATTACAGTACGACAATACTCTCGTGTTGTAAATGGTTATAATATGTAAAAACCAACCAAATTATTTAATATGTTAATAAGTTCTAGTGTGATCTAGAAATGTTAGTAAACTAATTTAGATAGAGTTGATAGAAACTATATTTGATTATTTTCTTTTTTTTGGCTACAGTATTTAAGTTATATGGAGCCTAGATGTTTAATATAATGTTCTAAGAGTTGAAATTGGGCCTAAGGATGAAAATCCAAACCACCAATGTAAAAAAATAGATGGATGAAGAGTAGGAATGGGAGCCTTCACCCCATTGGCCGGTGGTTATGCCCAATGGGCTTTGAGGAGGCTGCCCGCGATCTTAATAAGGATTTTAGCAACTTTAAGGACGCCATTAGAAAAACAGAGACTAGGATTAAAAAGCTTATTTTTTTGGGCTACAATTTTGGTGTAAAAATTGAGAGCTTTGGAGTTTTTATGAAAGAGAAGTAGGCGCTTGAAGTTAGGATATACAAATTGTATCTATTGTCACTCTTTTGAAGATTGGAGGAGTTGTATGAAAGCTTTTGGAGATCGCAAGGTGCGGCTAGATAGGTGATTTTAAGCTCTACACCTGATATGGAAGAAGTTTTTATAATAGAAGTTCTAAAGAAGGAGTTATTGGGAGTCAAAGACAGTAGATTGAATTCCAAGGCAGTAAGTAGGCCATTTTGTTGATAGTGATGGGGTTTGCCATATCTTAAGTTTTTGGATGAATTTTTGTTTTAAAATTTCCAAGAAGATGTATTATTATGCTAAGAAGCTATACATCAAAGTTTCATAGCATTTGGACTTTCAGATTGTAAGATATGAAGAATTTAGTACACGGGTGTTTGTAAACAAGCGTTTAAAGCTATTGTTAGGGTTTTTACGATATCTAAAGATTGATAAAGAATCAATGGTTGAAATTTGTTGTGCTAGTTGTTAAAAGCACATCAATACTTCTTGTGAAATTTTAGTAGATTTAAACGGTTAGATTAAGAGTTATAGATTAATGAAGTTCGGAAAAAATTCCCCTTCTATGGTTGAATGAGGGTTTAGAGTATTTTGATATAGTTGAGTATTTTTGAGGAAATTAGGCTTATGTATTGGGTGTAATAGCCCTATGAAAAAATCTTTTATATAAAATTGGGGATTTTTATTATACTTGGATCTTGCTTGAGTAATTAGTGGCAACCAGAAGCCCAACGCTTTCTTAAGGCAGATTCTCTCTACCACGACAGTGCCGCCTAAAAAAAAATACTCATAAGTTCAAGCTTGAGGAAGGCCTTCTTTACTTTGAAGAATATTTGTATATCTCAGAAGGACCAATACAATTGCTGATTCTTCAATCTTGCCATGACTTTTCAACTATCGATTATCTTGTATTTAATAAGTCTTTAGAACTTATTTTCTAAGATTTTTAGTGGCTTTAAATGTGGAAGGCAATGAAGGACTATGTGCTCTCTTGTAACATCTATTCAAGGTCCAAAAATCCTCCACATCGCCCTTATGGACTATTACAATCCTTGCCTATTCTAAGATGGTTATGGTCTTCCATCTCGATGGATTTGATTATGGATCTACCTCCATCTAGTTCATTAGACAACATCCTTATAGTGATTGATTGACTTACAAAGATGGCTCATTTCATTCTTTGCAAGAAGACTATGTCTAGTGAAGAAATGGCAAGGCTCTTTCTTGATAATATATATATAAAAATCATGGCCTACTCAATGATATCATATCTAATTGAGGATTCCAATTCATATTTAAGTTTTAGAGATGTCTTTTTGAAATATTAAAGTTGAATATTAAACTTACTTTAATTTTCTATCCTCAAACTAATAGCCAAATAGAAAAAGTTAACCAAGTTTTGAAATAGTATTTCAATGTAGCATTAACTATCAATAAGACAATTGAACCTCATATCTATTATTACTAGAGTTTACATATAATAATATTATTTATGCCTCAACTCAACAAATACCGTTTTATTCTAACTATGGATATCATTTGAAGCTTGATCTATGGGTACATCAAAGAACAACAATCCAACAATTGAAGGATTTGTAATGCATCTATTGCAATATCAAACAACCTTGAAGTTTCAATTGCAAGTAGCTCAAGATGCTTATAAGGTATCTGTAGATAAATTCAAGAATTAATCGCTTATTTTTTATATTGGAGATAATGTATGGCTTCTTTGATAGAATATGAAGACCAAGCGGCCATGCAATAAGTTGGACTATTAAAGATTGGAACCATTTTCTATCTAAAAGTAAATCAATTTAATGGCATATCGCTTGAAATTACTATTTGCTATGAAAGTACATCTAGTTTTTCATGTCTCCCTTTTAGAATCTTATAGAGAGTTGCAAATTTTGGGAAGAGTACAACAATCGCCGCCTAGTATTAAAATTGAAGACTATAAAGAATACGAGCTTGAAAAGGTACTTGATTCATGGCAAAGGTGAGACAAATTAGAATATCTTGTTCATTTATAGGGCTATGATATTAATGAGTATATATAAAAATCAATTGAAAATCTTACCAATATATCTCAAAAAGTACATGAATTTCATTGACTCTATTTCCACAAATCTAAATGTGTTTGATAATAACTTTTTGATGAAGATTAGATCAAAGGAATACTCATAAGAGGGAAAAAATTAAACTAAACCTTTTATCAATATATAATCATCTGTTCTAAGATAGAATAGAGTAGTAGAAGGAAGTCAATTACCATGTCAAACCTTCAAGCGTTGAGGGAATAAGATTCAAAAGATTTACTGGCCATGCAAGATTTGAACAAACTAGTATAGTTTTCACAACCTTCAATTAAGCAAAGCAAAGATGATACATTTCAGCACCAAATACAATCTTAGTTGGAGCTATTAGGAGCAAGATCCAACTATATAAGTCTTGATTCTAATGTCCGAGCTTTAATAATATTGCTTGAGCTTGGAAAGGTGAATCCTTTGAAGCCTAAGATCTAATTTAGAGGATGTTTTGAAGGCCGCAATAACAATCAGATCTTTGGATGGAAAGTTTCAACAACAAAGGTACTAGTTGAAGGCCATAGGCAATTTCTTCAAGGATGAGTAGAACCTATTGTCCAAGAACGGAGAATAGAATATATAGCTTTATTAGTGTATTGTATTCTTAATTTTTTATGTATATAAAAAGATTGAGCTCCTCTCAGAACTCGTCACTAGAGAAAGGGGTAATGTTAGGAACATATACTTTGGAGGTTCACAAAACCTTCTAGAACATTCTAGAGGTTTTTGAATTAATAAAAGTTGATTGAGAAGCTTCTTAGTTGATAAAAGTAGCTTGAGAAGCTTTTTAGTTAATAGAAGGAGCTTGAAAAGCTTCCAAGTTGGTAGAAGGAGCTCGAGAAGCTTCCTAATTGATACAAGCTACTTATAAAGCTTCTTAATTTGATAGAAGCTACTCAAGAAGCATCCTAGACAAGGATATATATAGGAGTCGAGGCTGAAGAGTTCTTCAATCTTGACAATGCATCTCTTGGAATTCTAGCTCACCTTTTTTTGGTGTTGTTTATATATTCATCTGATTAACTTAAGATCTTGTTGATTTCTTCTTGAAACCTTATCATAATTCAAGTCTCTTACTCTATATTCTTGTATCTTTGATAGCTTCTGCAAATTTTGTCAAAAATGACTTAAAATTAAATAATATGAAACAATTCTTTTCAAAAAATAAAACAAACCAAGACAAAGTTTGATTTAAGACCAAGGTTCTAATTAAATCAACTTCAGATGCTTTTATAGAATAATAAAATTTATTCTTCAAAAGTATTAAAATAAATTAATAAGTTGTAATTGATTTACAAAGCCACAAAACTTTAAACAAGTTCTATTAAACTTCTTTGGAAGGTTAATTCTTGATTTTTTTAAAATTAATATTGAATTACCGTCTTGAATACATACATCTTTTAGTGAAGTAGATCTTAGTGATGGAATTTCTAGAGAGATTTGTGATAGTGGCTAAGGTGATTCTATTCTTTGACCATTATATATGGTCATATAAAGTTCTTCATTTTATTTAGATAAAATCTTTGATTTAATTCTCAATGCTTCAAGTACATTTATAATTGAATCCAATTTAGCTTCTTTAGAATTTTTCATATTAAACCTTTCACTTCTAGGCATAGAAATAAAATAAGAAGAAATAAATATAAAAGATCAAGAATAATTTTGGTCTTGAAGAGGATTATCTACAACCACTAGAGTGCTATAATACTTCTAAAAAGAAAAATAATTTATTTTCTATCTAGTAAGACTAATCTTTGATATTATGGTATATTAGTTTCAATAATCTATTATGAACATACTACTTAAATAGAACAAGATTTCAAAAGTTCAAAGAATTGAAACAAAAGAGATTCACTTTATATTTCAAGCAAAGACTTACGACAAGTTATAAAATAAGACCAAAAGATCCAAGCTGAGCCATAAGGATTGCATTGTCAAGATTGAAAATCCCGTCAACTTCAATTCTTATATATATTAGGTATAAGGAAGCTCCTTGAGCAGTTTTCTTGAAGAAGCAACTTTTTAAAATATTTAAGTCTCCAAAAACCTTCTACAACCATCTAAGATCTCCTAGAACCTTCTAGGACCTTTTAGAACCTCTTTAAAATCTACTAGGACCTACTAGAATTTCAAAACCATCAAAAATCTTCTAGAACCTTCAAGGGCAAATAAAATCTTCTAGAACCTTCTTCCATTATATGTTTGTGATACCACTCATGCATGGCTTTTACAAGTTTTGAAGTCTACCAATTTTTTAGAATTAAAAACATCAAGGTTGACATCTTCAAGAAGTACTCTAAAGGCCTTATTTTTATTATCTCAATTAAGTCTATTAGTACTTATATATGGTTTAAGATGAAATATCTAAGTACTATTAAATTCACATACTTTAAAAGCTATAGGCACTAATATTGATGTATTATAATTCATAATTTATTAGCAGTAGAGTGAAGAAGGCTATCACCTATAATAAAATCAACTACATGTAATTAATAGGTAACATCATAATTATTATTACAACAATATAGATAAGCCAAAAGAATCCTATGATGATGTAAATCTAAAATAATAGTTTTGATTCTTTCCAAAATATTTGAAATTTGGGATAAAACTTAATATTTTGTAAAACAACATTAGCAAAAGAGAGCAATTCACATTTTAGTTTTATCCTCTAAGCATTAGTAGCTTTTAGCAAATTGTTTGAATTGCTTTGTGCCTTAGAAGACAAGATAAAAAGTTATTATTATTGTAAAAGGTAGGTTAATCTGCTCACTAGATTTCATATTTTTTATTGGTTCCAAAATCTATTCTAATTTTTTATATTAATATAAGAATAACAAAATACAAAAAAAGTACTCTAGTGAAAGTATTTGATATATCTACAATAGTGATTTAGGATATTAATATTAAAATAATATTAGGTTAATTGTATTTGTTTTGAAAGAATATTACTATATGTATATAAAGATAAAGACAAAGAACTTTATTTACAGTCAATGAAATACACGTTCCTATATTCTCATGGAAAAATGGTTCGACAAAAAATATTTCCAAAATTTTCCTTGAAAACTTTCTGATGCAACTATTAAATTTTGATTCGACACAAATTCTTGAAAAATCACAAAATCGCACTGCTAACAAAAACCACTAATGCTCCAGAGTTCGAAGATAGTTGATCACTTGAGGGTAGACGTCCACGTGAGCTTGGGTTCCCAGCACAAAATCGGAATGGCCGTAGTTGGGAAGGTAGAGGGAGGAAACGTGGCACTGCAGCTCTCCTGCCAGCCTCTTCACATCGGTGGAATCCGCAAGGGCATCTTGTCCCCCTGACACCATGAGAATGCTCATGCAGGGCGGAATGTTGGCTAACTTGTACTGCGGTGGGCTCAATCGCATGTAATGAGCAACATTCCCGAATAATCCGTGGTCAAATTTCTCAAATCGGCCACTTCGCATCACTGTCACACAGCGCCGCAGCAAACAAAGCTAGTTATGTTCCCGACTGAAACTAGTTGGATAATTCAAATCGAAATTCCTCGTTGGAACGTTCGCAGATCCTCGTCGGCATCAGAGAGGGCTAGTGATTCTCGGGAACGGTTTACTCGACTGGAGCATGGGCTAAAAACTCACTCTGAGCAAGATGCTGCAAATTCTTGGTGGATGTGGATTGAGGTTCCCATTGCAAATAGTAGGGAACTCGGGAGGTGTTGACGCAGCAACTGGGGCCTGTGTTTGAATCAAGATAAACCACATCAAACCACTGCCGGAAATATGCTTGTCTTGTTCGCAAGAACGTCAGAATGGTGTCCGTTGATTGACAGGGTCCAAGAAAAACTCAGAGATTGTGAACTTGAACGTTATTACCTGAGAAATCTAGCAAAAGATTATCGCAAACCATATTTGTGTCTGAACACGCGTTGTCCAACAGCCAGGATCCTACCTCACTGAGTACACAGAAGTTGGCGTGTCAGCACGTTTAGAGGAACTGACACCAAACTACATGTTAGCGTAGCCTTTGAGAAGAATGGCAAGCACTTCATCTGCGTCAGTTTGGAAAATCAAGCAAGAGTAGCTCACTTGTCAAGATTGAACTCCCTTGTTCCAAAGAGCCCCACAATCTGAAACAAATCATTCAGGATAAGGTTCAGAATTAGCGATTCATGGCACCAGGCTATGGCCCTCAGATTAAGTGGGAAATTCTACCGAAATCTAGCAGTAGACAAATGATAAACTACTTCAAATATTAAGTACCTTATCCAACATGAGATCTGCACTAAGAGTGAGCAATGGTGATCGCATGTGTTGCATATATGCAATTGGGGCAAATAATACACCAGCCTTCAGCATATTCGTCACTGCGTTGTTAGCGTCCGACATTGCAGCAAGCGCCAAGATCGTTCCCTGTTCAAGAAGCAGCAGCAGGATTATTAGTATGATTTTAAAATAACGGATGCAGTAGCTGACAAAATCAGAGAAGTGAAAGAGAATTTGTATGGAGTAGTAAGCCCGTTGATGTTACCTGAGAGTGACCCACATAATACAATTGAGATTGAGTGGCACTATGAACATAGCCGACCAAGGCTGGCAAGTCGGTACCCGCATGCTCGTCAACTGACCAGTCCCAAAACCTCTGCACATCCATCACATCACATCCTCAGTGAGAGGAACAAAATAAAAACGGTTACAATATTCAACTCCTAGCACTGCCTGCTGAACTTGCCTCTTCGTCAAGATAAACCGCATGTGTGTCGGGGTGAGGAGCTCTTACCGAATCTGTTGGTGAGAGGTATTTGTGGCCATAACTAAAGCGCCCCCCACGCAAGTTGCCAATCCAGACATCGAAACCTTGATCGGCCAGAATGTATGCCAACGATTCTTTTGGGGGATTCAACACCCAGACATCTCCCCCCTAAATTCCCAGATTGTGAATTACACAAAAACGTTAACCGTCAGGCAAACACGAAGCTGCAACCGGAGTAGTTCTTTCTGTCCATAATATTCTAGACCAGCAAATATATTTCTATACATTCCTAACTATCAGACTTAGACCTGATAACTTAGCCTTTAGCCAAGTAATTGCACCTGTGTTAAGCCGTGCTGAAGAAACACAGGTGGTTTCTTATGGGTAGAACTGGATCCCACGACCCCGTGTGGAATGTGCTGCAACCCCAACCAAAATCCATCTGATGTAGGAACCTGCATGTTGAACCTAGCCAGTAAGTTTGACATCATTAAGGACTGAATAGCATGCGTTGTTCATTATCGTTCAATCTCTGAATTTCACGAAACTATACTCCTTAACAAGGCCATGAGACGCATTTCAAGCAGATAATTTATCAGAATCGCTGTCGCGTTGATATTCAGCAGCCTGCATCTGGTCAACACACCGTGATCTCTTCACAAGGATAACCCGCCGCTTTGATAATACTCTCGCAAAGGCCAGGTGCTGTGGAGGAGTCCGTGAGTAAGCGGCGTTCTTCACGTCGATCGGGTCCGAATCTCCCTCTCGGCACGGCGACGCTTCCCGGACCCTCCAAACCTAGACTGCGACTGCAAGGCGTGGAAAACAACAGCAGTGCCAGCATGAACGCGGCACTGCAGAAGCGGCCAAACCAATTACCCGACATCGAGATCGATACTAGAGCTTCCAATCGACCATGCCGAGCCATCGTCCCCCACTACCTCAACAAAATGTCGTCAATTCCAAGGCAGCGAGGAATGAACGCATGAGGCTCAATCAGCGCATGCTTAGGTCTGCGCCGGATTCAAATGCAACATCAATCTCTAAACGTCTCTCGGCGAGTTGTGTCAGCTAGTCTGGATTCGATGCCAACACGTGGATTGGCGATTTTCTTGGATGAGTCGCCCAATGTCGATTGATCAAGCCTCGAGTGAGCCGCCGCTTCATCACCGACGCGACGAGCGTCGAGGTGCTGTCTCGCCGACCCACCGCTTCCTCTTCTTGTGTGGGGCCGCTGATGTTGACGTCGGCGAATCTACTTTTGGAAAATTTTACATTAAAGTGTGTATTTCCTACATATATATTAGAAAAAAAAAGAAAAAGAAAATCATTTTTTTTTTTAATTAAAAAATTACAATTGGGGTTTATCCAATGCAATAATAAGAAACAAAGATACTAGCACCTTCTAAACAAAGGACACCTTCTAAGCAAGGGAAGTACAAAGACAAGAATGTACTAAAATTTTAATACTAATTCCTAGAAAGAAAAGATCAACTATTAATTTTTTTTTGAGTATTAGATTATTATGCCACTTCAAAGAATTATAGAGTTCTACTTTATTTGTATAATTACTCTTGCTTCTATCATATTTGTAGCCACCCATAATCTATCATATGTACAAAAAAAATTGTTTTGCAAGTTTCTAGTTGTTTTTCCATCTTATTATAAGTGATTTTCTATTAAGTTGGATCAAATTAATTTTATAACTTATTTATTATTCTACACATCTTCATTTAAAAGAAAGTTATTGTTTAAAGTCCAAATGATATATATACAAACATTATAAAGCAAAGATCAAATTGTATAAAATTATTTAAATATGGTAGCAAATCTTAAGAAAATATTGCTTCTTTTTATAAGAAGTCTCACTAAGGTCTTGATCTTTGAAGGTTGGTAAGAATTTTGTTCAAAAAAAATATTATCCAATCTTAGATATAT
This sequence comes from Physcomitrellopsis africana, assembly GCA_036785485.1. NCBI lineage: Eukaryota > Viridiplantae > Streptophyta > Bryopsida > Funariales > Funariaceae > Physcomitrellopsis > Physcomitrellopsis africana. Next base: position 56,611 of record JAWRVF010000629.1, on the reverse strand, counting down.
ATTACTTGAAAATAGTCTAAATAATTTATTAATTATGGTTTCTTTGACATATAGATTTTATATAATAGTAGCATCATTCTATTAACTTAGACTCTCTAAACATTTATTGCAATACCTCCATACCATATAAGCTAAGTAAGCATAGCTTCTTTGCATGTACACAATTTAAACTACATGTTGTTCTAGTTAGGATTGAAGTTTAAGTCCAACATATCTCTTTATTCAAAGTCTCTCCAATTCCACAAAGAGTATGTACTTTCTAAAACTTTTCAACCAATTTTGGCTCTATGAGTCATCAAACCTAGGCTAAAAGAACAAAAATATAATTTTGGATCAAAATTAAGGTTACCTACTCCACTATAGAAGAATTTGAGATTACGAGTTTGGTTTTTATTTTTAAATTTACTTTTATTATATAAAAAAAACTTAAGATCTAGTTTTGAGCATGTCACCTTTTGTCTACCTAGTTGTAATAATTTTAGATAAGTCTTTATTATATTGAAGGATCTTAAATTGTGATCCAACTTGGTAGGATGAGATATGCCAAATTATGTATTTTTATAAATTTTAAGTTATAATTTTTTATTTAAAATATAATTTGATAAAAGAAATTAGTAGTTATTTTATAGATTTAATTTAGTTTCTAATTTTAGATTGATTTATTCTATCTCAGTATGCTTTGTTAAAAGATCATATAAATTATTGTCAAATGATGCCAAAATGTTGGCCATTGCTTGTAAGATTTAATATATGCTTTGTTTCTTTGAAGATACAAAAATTGAGTTTATATATATATATATATATATATATAATTATTTATTGATAACATCTTTGATTTTTAACACTTATTTCTTATGAAGTTTAGCTATTGTAACGGATACATATTCAGAATCTATTTTAACTGCGTTGGAGTTATGTTGATGATCACGTCACAAGATAATGGGCCCCACTTGGTTCTGAAGCATATTATATATTGGAAGGATCTTGGAAAATTGGAGATGGATTTCTTGATAAATTTTTGAGACAGAAAGGTTCATCCTCGACAAGAGCTGATTATTGTATGATTGAGAATATGTTTTCTGCTAAATGTCCCTGATCAGAATTTCGGTGTTGATGTCAATCACTCGGTCAGTATATTCTTTATTCAATCACGAGGCTTTAGCTTAATCTGAACAAGCATCAGAGTTGAGGTAAGAGAACAAAATTTGCCAATGCTTAGCCCCGAAGAAGATGAATCATTCACAATTGGCACATCAACTTTTATGAATGTATGTATTAGGCATCTTATGGAGAATTTTTGAAAAAATGAAATAAAGTTGAATATCTTATTTACAACCATCTTTATTGTAGTTTTTAAAATAAAATTTATTTTTTACTTCAATTATTTATACATATATATACACATACATATTTATATAACTATATGATGCTCAAAAAATATTTAATAAGTATAATGCATCTTCAATTTATATAGTTTTCAGTCTTTAAATACATAAGCTCAGAATATTATTGATGTGTATACTTAAAATTAAGGTGATTTTTAGATTATAAATTCTCAATGGTATGAATTATTACATGTTGCCATATCCTATAATGGATGAATCTCATTCAATGAATTCTAATAATTAGTACATAAAATAGATATTATATGTAAAATATATTGTGATACCAAATTAGCTTGTATATCAGCATTGTGATGATTTTTGAAATTATTATTACTTTTTAAAACTAATAACATATAATTTTATTTTGAAATGATTTTACCACCATTTTTACTCAACAAATGTAAATATTATATTTTTTAAAAATGTGTTGAACAACTTATTGAAAAGCAAAAGTAATGTATAAAAATTAAAATATGATTTAAGAAATAATTTATTTTTAAAACCGATTTTAGAATTGAAGCAACGACAATATAAAAAAAAGTCACCATGAAAAAAATTATGTTTAATTTCTTAAAATCATCTATGCTCTTGAATTTGTTTCTCCAAAATTTTATATTCATAAATAAGATTGAAATCCTGATAGGTATTATGTAAAATATTTGTTTTGCAGACAATGATATTAGTAGATTATAAACAAACATATGTATCTTTATTAAAAAAATTAAAAATTGAAATTGATAAATGTCTTTGCTTTAATTATTTTAAGACATGAATTCAATAATATATCTTTTATTCTTATTATAATATTAAAGATGTTATTCCGAATGTGATATTATGTATTTATAATTATATTATAATTTTAATATTCCACATACAAATTATCACCGACATAAGATTTATTTCAATAATTATTTAATTAATAGAAATAAGTAAAATAAATTAATTTCATAATATCTTATAGAAAAGCTTCCTAATAGCCTCATAAATACAAAATCACCTTTATACATGTCTATAGGTGATTGGTAGGTTAGAAACTTGGTCAACAAGCTAGCCACATGTTATACATATTGGTAGCTTGTGGAACAAGCTAGCCATGTGTTGCACATGTTTGTAGCTTATAGAACAAGCCAAGTACGTGGCGCATATGTAAAAAACTTATCTTGCAAGTTTGACATGTGTCTTACAAATTAGACATGTATAGGAGGTCCTATAGAATGCCGCCACGTAGCTTTTAGATAGATAATATATATAGAGACAAGAGCAAAGCCTTCTTCACTCTTGTCAACTCCTTCCTTGTTTCTACTCTAGTTCAAGAGTCTCTTGTATTTTCTAATCTTTGACAATAGCCATTCTAATTTCTCCTTGAATATACATACTTCTTTATTTCTATCTTTTTATTTTCTTTTGACATAGTTTTTACTAACTTACGTATTTATTTTTAATTCATGTCCTTGATAGATTGATAAGAGTGAAGTTACAATATTAAAGCTTTGTCTTTTCTTGATTAAGAGTGGATTATTCCTTTCTCTTAATAAGACATAAGCATATTAGAAGTTGTGGATTATCCACTTCTAAACTGATATTATTTCTAGAATTTTTTTTTTGTTCTTAAATATTTTATTTTGTAATAAAAATAGATACTTTCTTCCCTTTCTATCATGGCAAAGCTTATTGAAATGAAAAATGTAATAGCACAAATACTAGAGCAAATGAGAGAATTAATACTTGCAATGCATCAACTCAATGCACTACCACAAGGAGCAACAAGATTAATAGGAAGTGAAGATATAGAGATAATTCGAGCTGCTTCAAGCTACACCACTTCACCTACGATTGAACACCATTTAAGTATGAAAGAATCAAAAATTAGTTTGTCAGAGAAGTTTGATAGTACCAGATGTAAGTTTTGAAGATTCATCAATCAAGTACAACTGGTGATTGAACTTCAATCCCAAAGTTATCTAATCCAAGGATTGCAAGTCAGGTTTATTAGAACACTACTTTCAAGCTCTATTTTATCGTGGTTTTTATCTTTTTTTGAATGACGTGATCCAATATTGGATAATTTGGAGGCATTTTTAGCAAAGTTTTGATCTATGTATAGAGAACATGATGCAATTCTTGTCGCAACCAACAAGATCTACATCTTGTGACAAGGCAATGGATCAGTGACATCATATGCTTTACAATTTTGACAACTAGCAATTGATATCAAGTAGGATGATGCTGCACTTATTATCCAATTTTTTTATGGATTATAATATGAGGTAAAAAAATTGATGTTTAACTTATCCAATTCTCAGATATTGAGTGAAACAATTGATTTTGCTATAAAGTGTGACAATCAACTTTTTAAATTTTGATCTGAGAGTTACACAAGAAAGCCTCAATGTCACTATTATACAATGGCAACATCAACGCCTTCTCAATATATACATTCAGAAGTAGAAGACATACAAATTGACGTAGTACATTTTAAATCTCTTACTAAATAAGAAAAGATTCATCATTGTTAAGAAAGATTGTGTTTATATTGTAGAAAATATTTATAGGCACAAAAACTTTTATGAATGAAGCAAAAGAAGGATCATCTTTTGTTATTTATGTTAGATCTATTTCTGATGGTGGAAGGACTTCAAGTAATATTTTAAGCCAATATTAAGATTATCAAGATATTTTTGAAAAAAAAAATGGAAATATTCTTCGAGAGCATCATCCATATGATTGGTCAATTGATTTCAAAGAGAGAATTGAGCCTCCATTTGGACCAATCTACAATTTATCATAAAATGAATTAGTTGAAGTCAAAAAATACATTGATGAGAATTTGGCTAAGAATTTTATTTGCCATTCAAAATCCCTAGAAAGAGCTCCTATCTTATTTGTAAAGAAAAAAGATCGATCACTATAAATATGTGTAGATTATTGAGGGCTCAACAAGATTACCATTAAGAATAAATATCCTCTATCTTTGATATTTGGACTTCTTGATCAACTGAATCAAGCTAAAATCTATACAAAAATAGATCTAAGAGGAGCATACAATTTAGTGCGCATCAAAGAAGGTGATCAATAGAAGACTACATTTTGAACATGATATGGACATTTTGAATATAATGTCATGCCTTTCGGACTTACAAATGTACCAGCTGCTTTTCAACATCTTATGAATGATGTTTTTTGTGAGTTTCTTAATGACTTTATTGTCTGCTATTTGGACAATATTTTGATCTACTTTAAGAATACAAAAGAACATGAACTTCATATTCATCCTGTATTATAAAAACTTAGAGATATTGTGCTATATGCCAAGATAAAAAAGTGTATTTTACACTACTTAAGTTGACTTCTTAGGATATATCATTTCGAATGATGGTCTCAAAATCGATCCTGAGAAAGTTGAGACAATTATGGATTGGAAGATTCCAAGAATGGTAAGAGATGTACAATATTTTTTGAAATTTTCCACTTATTATTGAATCTTTATCAAAATTTTTTTTTCAAGTTGCAGCTCCATTTACAAGTTTAACTTGTAAGGACAAACTCAAGTGGAGTAAAAAAATAGAAGCATCGTTTGAAGCTTTGAAGAGAGCTTTTATTTCTGCACTAATCTTGTATTGCATTGACTTTTCCAAGGTATTTTTTATAGAAACAAATGTATCAGACTTTGCTTTGGGCGTAATATTGTCACAAATGGAAGTAGACAACAAATTCCATCCAATAGCTTTTCGCTCCAAGAAATTTTCAGCAATAGAGATCAATTACAAAATCCATAATAAATTTTTTTTTGTAATTGTGGATTCTTTTTAAGAATGGCGTGACTATTTAGAAGGCATTTCTAATCTAATCACCGTATATACAAATCACTAAAATCTCAAGTATTTCATGTCAACACGCATATTGAATTGTTGCCAAGCTTGTTGGAACATGTCTTTGTCAAGATTCGAGTTTATTATCACTTATCAGCCAAGAAAACAACAAGGTTTATCCAATGCCCTTTTTAGACATTCTTATCTTCTACTAAAAGAAAAAAATTCAGCTTTTGATCAATAAAGAACAATCCTCTTGAAGCAAGAGCAATTTCATCTTTGAGCAATGAAATCAATATTGATTTTTGATTCAACTTTTATTAAAAAATTCTAGTCAAGTATGCCTTTAGATCCTCTTATTCATGAGATTAAGAATAATTTGTTTAAGTCTCATGATACTTTTAAGTTTGAATTTAAGAATGATTTATTCTATTTTAAAAGATGCCTATATATTCCAAAAGATGCAACATGACTACAATCTTTAGAAGCTTGTCATAATTTCCTTATAATAAGATATTTTGGATATAATAAGACTTTGGAGCTAATATCAAGAGATTTTTATTGGCTCCAAATGTGAAAGGTTCTTAAAGAGTTTGTACAATCATATGACATTTGTTTGAGATCAAAAATTCCTTGTCATTGACCTTACGGACTTTTCCAACCATTACCTATATCAAAACAATCTTTGTCTTCTATTTCTATAGATTTTATTATGGACCTTTCAAAGTCAAGTTCATATGACTCTATATTTGTGATTGTAGATCATTTTATTAAGATAGAATATTTTGTATTTTGTACAAAATCTATTATAAGTGAAGAAACAATTAAATTTTTTTTTCATAATATTTATTACTGTTATAGATTATCAAGGGATATTATATCAAATAGAGGAACGCAATCTATATCAAAATTTTGGAAGATTTTTTTTAAAATATTAAAGATAGATATAAAACTATCTTCAGCTTTTTACCCTCAAATTGATGGATAAACAGAATGAATAAATCAAGTTTTGGAGCAATATTTGAGATGTACCATCAATTATTATTAAGATGATTAGACAACTCTTTTGCCATTGACAGAGTTTGTTTATAATAATTTGATACATTCTTCTATTCAACAAATTCCATTCTTTGCAAATTACAATTATCATCCATGACTTCATACTTTTGACTTTTTAAAAGCTAATAATTCTATGGCAAAATTAATTGTCAAAGCTGCATGCAACAATGAAGACACAATTAAATATAGCTTAAGAATAATAAAAAATGAATGCAAATGTCTATCGCATGGAACAACCTTAATTCTACATGGATGATAAGATATGGTTATAGCATTGTAATATCAAGACTATTTGTCCTTGTGACAAGCTGGATTATGATAGGCTTGGATCTTTTTTTATTTGTGAATAGATCAATCTAATTGCTTATCAATTATACCTACTAAAATCTATGAAGATCCATCATATATTCTATGTATCACTACTCGAGCCATACAAGATAGTGGATATACAAGAAAGAAGACAAATGCCACTGCCCCCTATAGAAGTAGTCAATAATGAAGAATTTGAGATAGAAGAGGTTTAAGATTCAAGGCGGCACCAAAATCGATTAGAATATCTTGTACATTGGCGCGGATACAATATTAGTGAATGCACATAGAAGCCATGCAAGAATCTAGCAAATACATCAGCAAAAATCAATATATTTTATCGACAACATCTGTCAAAACTAAGATAAAGAATTAAGAAAATCTTTACTATAAAGCAAAGCAACTTCTATAGAGGTTTCATTCTATCTTGTATCATTGTTTGCTATTTCTTTGAATTTATTCATGCTAAAGAATTGGAGGATTAACAACCATTTAAGAACCATTGTTTGTTGACTTACCGAATAAGACATTACGACTATCACAACCTTCAAGACGACAGAATAGAGATGATGATCCTCAAGAATGACATATTCTTTCTCAATTTAATGGCAAAATATAACATGTTTGATATCACGACTTTAAAAGAGACTCTCGATGTTTGGTGATATTTTTAGAAGTAGGAACTATTCTTGATGGTGTTTCAAATATTTTCTTTAAAAGAAGTTATAAAGGCCTCAACAATGATCAAATAATAGGGTGGTCTTTTTGCCCTAGTATGAGACACTATCGATGGCTGAAAGGACCTATCAACTACCTTCAAAGGGAATAAAGATCAAAATATGTGACAAGTATAATTCGATGTATTTTGGACTTCCTCAATATGTAATCACCGCTCCTTGTGGAACTCGTCCCTAAAAGAGGGCATAATGTCATGGACTTAAGATTTATTCCAATAATTATTTAATTAATAGAAGTAGATAAAATAAATTAATTTGATAATATCTTATAGAGAAGCTTCTTAGAAGCTTTATAGATGCGGAATCACCTTTATACATGTCTATAGGTGATTGGTAGGTTAGAAACTTGGTCAACAAGCTAGCCACATATTACACACATTGGTAGCTTGTGGATTAAGCTAGCCATATGTCGCACATATTCATAGCTTGTGGAACAAGCCAAGTATGTGGTGCACATGTAGAAAACTTGTCTTGCAAGTTTGACACATGTCTTACATATTAGACATGTGTAAGAAGTCCTATAAAATGGTTCCACGTAGCTCTTAGATAGATAGTATATATAGAGACAAGAGTGAAGTCTTCTTCACTCTTGTCAACTCCTTCTTTGCTTCTAATCTAATTCAAGAATCTCATGTATTTTCTAATCTTTGATAATAGTCATTCCAATTTCCTCTTGAATATACATGCTTCTTTATTTCTATCTTGTTATTTTCTTTTGACATAGTTGTTACTAACTTACACATCTGTTTTTAGTTCGTGCCCTTGATACAAATTTAATCATCTATTTTTTTAAAAATTATATATATATATATATAAATTATTTATTTATTTATTTAATATTATTAAATTATTTTATTCAAAACAAAAATGATTGATTTTAAATTATTTTAATAAATATATATTATTTTATATTTTATTCTTTATTTTTTTTAAATTCAAAATAAATTCTAATAGATGTTCAACTATGCATTGTTTTGTAGTCTTGATTAAGATTACTTTACCAAATCTAGTTAAAAAATTATAACTTCTTAATTCTTATTTTTTAAAAAAAATACTAAGATTAATACTATTTAAGATTAAATTCTTAATTTTAATTTTTTTGATGTGTATATTCTCTCAAATACTAGTTAGAATTCCTACTTATATTAGCTTTTGAAGCATATCAAACAAATAGACAATAATGAGGAATACAATGATTAAACAACTAAGAGTATTACTAAAAGATGTTGAAAACAATTACTAAAAGATGTTGAATCTCTTAGTAATACTCTTAGTAATATTCTAAAACATTAAAAAGGATATGTATTCAATGTAAACCATGGTTTTGCATTGCTATCAATCCTAAAAAAGGATGAAAGCTCTTTTTAATAGTGATTAATCTTATAATCAAAATAAATAAATAAATAAATAGATTTATTTTTATTAATTATGACTTTTTATCCATTAGATATAAATTTTATTTAAATACTAAGTATGGAATTAAAGATTGTCAAATCTTAGCTAAACTAAAAATTTAAGATTTGATTACTCTCAAGTATAAGATAAAAAAAAGTACATCAAGTTATCAATGACATACTTGTTAGAATCTTCTAGAAGGATCTTAGAACTCTCCAAGACCTTCTAGCATCTTCCAAGTTAATAGAATCTACTTAAAAAGCTTTCTAGATAGCAGAAGTTGCTTGAGAAATTTCCTAATTAATAGAAGTTGCTTAAAAAGCTTCATAGTTGGTAGAAGTTGCTTGAGAAGCTTCCTAACTAGGAGTATATATTGGAGCTCTAGTTCACCTCTCTAGTGTTGTTTTTGTACTCATATGATGAATCTAGTTCTTGTCAGTTTTTCTTGAACTTCTTATTTAGACTTCAAGTCTATATTCTGTATTCGTGACAGTTTGTCAAGACTACTCTCATCTTAGATATCAGAGCTAGTTCCTTCTTATTAGAGTGTGGATTATCCCTCTTCTTGAAGGTACAATAGTGTTTTAAAGGTTGCGGATTACCCTCCTCTAAATTGATATATTTTTCATTATAATACTGAAGTCTTATTCTTCTTGGAGAGAGTGGATTACCCTTCTTCTTAAAGGTAATTAGCATCCAACATCAATTGGGATAAAGAAGCATTGATGAGTCAATTCTATTGGGATCTAAGGGATGATGTGAAGGATTTGTTGTTATCTCTTCGTGATCCACAAACGCTCAACAAAGCCATTAGCCAAGCTGTGAAGTGCAATAACCGCCTATTTCAGCGTTGCCAAGACCAACGCTCCAGACAATATACAAGTCGTCACGACACAATTATATTGGCAAGTAGCCTAAATTCAAAATTAGAGACAAAGGACATGCAGATTGATGTAGTACTTGTCAAATCCCTTATTCCAAAAGAAAAGAAGCAGTGTATAGAGAAAGGTTTGTGTTTTTATTGCAATGGAGAAGGCCATAGAGCTGGAAGCTATCCTAAGAAGCAAAATGGACATAGCATCAAGAATAGAGGTGCGATTGTTCAAGAAAATAAGGATGCCCAGCCACAATAGGAACTGTGCAGTTGGACAAATCAAAACCAGGTTCTTCTCTTTCTACTCAATTTGCTCATTGTTTTACAATTCTTTTATCTTTTGGTCCTCAAAAACTAAAAACCTTAGCTTTATTAGATTCAAGAGCATCTGCTTGTTTCTTAGACCAAGAATTTGCTAAGTGTCACAAAATTTCCCTAATACAGAAATTCAAATCTGTTCACGTAGAAATAATAGATGGACGACCTTTATTATCTCGTAGTATCACCTATGAATCAAAACCTATAGAGGTGACGTTTAAAGACCATAGTAGTTATATTATTTTCAACATTATTAGCACCCCGTCAAATCTTGTTATTCTTGGTCTTTCTTGGTTGAAAAAATATAATCCATCCATAGATTGGAGGTTGCAGAGGATAACCTTTTTCATAGAACAACCTAAGGACAAGCCCGGAAGAAGATCCTAAATAAAAAAATCCTTGTTCATTGAAGCAAGAACGTTTGTAATATCGTACAAGGAAGACACACCATTGGTCATTTATGTGACTCCAACTAGTGGAGAGCAAATTTCATCAGTAGGTATACCGGAACAATACAAGGATTTTCAAGACGTGTTCCAAAAGAAGAATGCTAACATACTATCAGAACATCGACCATATGATTGTGCCATAGAATTGCAAGAAGGAGCACAATCGCCTTTTGGCCCAATCTATAACCTATCGCACACAGAATTGGCTGAGTTGCGGAAATATATTCACAAGAACCTAGCTAAGAACTTCATTTGTCATTCAAAATTGCTAGTTGGGGCACTAATCTTATTTGTGAAGAAGAAGGATGGCTCACTAGGGATGTGCGTGGACAATCAAGGTCTCAACAAGGTGACAAAGAAGAATCGCTATCCATTACCTTTGATTTTTAGTCTTTTGGAACAACTTAGATATGCAAAGATCTTTATAAAGATTGATCCAAGGGGAGCTTACAATCTTGTGCAAATCAAAGAAGGAGACGAATCGGAGACAGCTTTTTGTACAAGGTATGGTTATTTTGAGTATAATATCATGCCATTTGGTCTTACCAATGCTCCGGCAGTCTTTCAATACATAATGAATGATATTTTTCGAGAATATCTAGACAATTTTGTTGTCATCTATCTGGATGATATCTTGATATTTTCTGAGAACAAAAAAAAACATAGGAAGCATGTTGTCAGGTAGAGAGAATTTGCCTTGGGAAAATGTTGGGTTCCTAACTGCTTCTAGAACTAGTAGGGAACATGAGAGGAAGCCGTGCAAGTATCTTCTATACTTGCACAATATTTGTTCAAGCTTTCAAATTATACTTGTATTATACTTGTACAAGACTTGTACAAATATAAAGTATAAATCCTTGAATAATACTTGTATAAATACTTATATAATATTTATATAAATAATTATATAATATCTGTATAAATACTTATATAATATTTGTATAAATACTTATATAAATACTTATATAAAATAATATATAATCCTTAGTATAATACTTATACAAATACTTGTACAAATATTATGTATAATACTTATACAATACTTATATAAATACTTATATAAATACTTGATATAAATACAAGTATATATATTTGTATAAAAGGTATAAGCAAAGTGTGTATGTATTCAAGTATACCTCAAAATACAACCGCATATGAGGAATACAAGTTATACAACAAGCTGAAACTAAATAAATCACTAAAAATTCATCCAAAGGTTGAATCAAGCGTGCTTATAGTCTATGGAAAGCCAATAATTTATTGTAAAACATATCAAAATTTCACAAATATATGACTTACCGTTTAAAAGTTATGGCTAAAAGAAGTAGGCACTAAAATTTCCAAGCAAATGCAAAGGCAGCAAAGCTCCTCTTCACTTCAGCCTTTGTTGTGATCATTTCCCTTCTCCAAATTGGACATGCAATAACTTTTTAGAAAGTTCACTCCATCATCTAACTTGTTCTAAAATTTTGCATATATGCCTCTCAAACTCCAGATTTTGTAGCTAGTTGATTCTACTCTTCAAACCCTAGCAACAATTTGCCCTCTTTAACACTTCATGGCTCATAAAACTTTCATAAAAGCTCCAAATGTATTGATTTTTGTTTTTTTTGGAAAGCTTATAGAAGCTACTATAAGCACCTAAATTATCAAAAAGATTGAAGAGACTGTCTGACTTGGGTGGTTGAACAAAATCTCTGCCCCTCTTTGTCGGATGGCAGCAAACCCTTTCCCACTCTGAAGCTCACAACTTTTGCACTCCAACTCCAAATGCTACAAAAAATGTCTTGATAGAAATCTAGCACAATTTTCCACACTTTTTATAAATTTCACCAAGAAAGAACCGAAATCAAACTTGCAGTGGCAGCTCGAAGTTTCTACCCTTCTTCGTCAGATGGCAGCAAATCCTACTCTACTAAAATAAGCATAGTTGTTTGCTCACAACTCCAAAACAAGTAAGTGAGTAGGTTCTAGAATCCTAACAACTTGAAGAACACACATCTTAATTTTCATTACAAACGCTTGTATTTCCTTGGAGCTATCTCTCTCCAAACTTCACCATTAAAAATTGCCCAAACCCTAGGTCTAGCAAGAGGAGTATATCTCCCTTTCTTTCCATATTAGACTATGACACACCCACATGGGCAGCCAAATCCTATTGGATAGGCCCTATTCACCCCATGCTCTTCTTTCTTACCCCTCACAAGGTCCATTCTACCTCAAAGTCAACAAGAAAGGTAAAACAACCTTTACCTTTCTTCTAATTACAAAAGAGTCTATTCTAGGATATAAGTAAGATAGGAACAAAACAAATAGCCATCTTAATTTACTAACTAAGTGACTATAATAAATCCTCTCCTTATAATATCTTCTAAAATAACCTCTAGCACTCACACATATATTAATAATAGATACAAGATATTTAATATTTCATACACTGCACATAAATGCAGTATGACAACGTTCGTTTGGTATTCAAAAAATTACGTGAGTGAGGACTCTATGCCAAGTTGGAGAAGTGCTTATTTCACCAAACTAAGATGGAGTTTTAGGATTCATTGCGACTACAAAAGGCTTAAAGTTGGATCCTAAGAAGGTAGAAGCAATTGTGTCCTGGGAAGTTCCAAAGACAGTTAGAGACGTACAATATTTTATCGGCTTTGCTAACTTCTATTGGATCTTCATCAAGATTTATTTTCAAATTATTGGTCCACTCACTCGATTAACTTGTAAGGATAAGCTCAAATGGGAACCTCTAGCGGAAAAAGTATTTCAAAATCTTAAAACGGCATTTACTACGGCTCCAATCTTGGTACACCCAAACTTTACAAAGGCTTTCTATTTGAAAATTGATGCTTCGTATTTTGCTTTAAGAGCCGTACTTTTGTAGATAGGCATCGACAATAAGCTTCATGCAGTTGCATTCTATTCACGGAGGTTTTCTGCGGTTGAGATCAACTACGAGATTCATGATAAGGAACTCCTTATTATAGTGGATTCTTTCTAAGAGTGGCGTCACTTCCTCGAAAGAGCTGCACATCCGGTGACCGTATATACGGATCACAAGAATCTGCAGTACTTCATGTCGGTTGGGGTTCTAAACCATCATCAAGCTCGATGGAATATGTTGCTATTTAGGTTTGTCTTCATTATTACTTATCGGCCTGGAAAGTAGTAAGGACTATTTGATGCCTTATCAAAAAGATCATATCTTGCACAGAAGGTTGGAGAAGCAGCGCTTGATTGACAATGTACGATATTGTTAAAGCCAGATAAATTTAGAATTTGTAATGCTAATGTGCCAATTGATGCCGACTTCCTCAACCAGATACGTGCTGCGACCATTGAAGATTCAATAGTCCTTGATATCAAGCAGCATATCAATGATGACAAGTTCAAGGTTGAAGGAGATCTCTTATACTTTGAGGAGTAGTTGTATATTCCAAAAGGGCCAGGACGACTTTGAGTCCTTCAATCTCGTCATGACTTTCCAACTGCGGGACATTTTGAATTCAACAAGACCTTGGAATTCATTTTCCGAGATTTTTGATAGCCCCAAATATAGAAGGATGTGAAAGATTTTGTCCTCTCTTGTGACATTTGTTCAAGATCTAAGAACCCTCAACATCGCCCTTATGGACTTCTACAGCCATTGCCTATTCCGCGTTGTCCATGGTCTTCAGTTTCCATGGACTTTATAATAGATCTGCCGCCATCAAATTCATTTGATAGCATCTTTGTTGTGGTGGATTGACTTACAAAGATGGCATATTTTATGCTTTGTAAGAAGACATCATCAAGCAAAGACACAGCAAGGCTCTTCTTTGATAATATGTATTAATATCATGGTCTACTAGATGATATCGTGTCGAATCGAGGAATCTAATTTGTATCAAAGTTTTGGAGATCTTTTTTTAAGATATTGAAGGTGGACATCAAGCTTTCTTCGGTATTCCATCCTCAAATTAACGGCCAAACGGAACACGTGAATCAAGTTTTGGAACAGTATTTACGATGCAGCATCAATTATCAACAAGACGATTGGAGTGCATATCTACCGCTAGCCGAGTTTGCATATAATAACATCCTTCATGAGTTGACTCAAAAAACACCATTCTTTTCCAACTATGGATACCATCTAAAGCTTGATCTACTGAGTCCGCCAGTGAATAACAATCCAGCAGCTGAAAGATTGGTGCAGCAGCTATCAGAGCTTCAAACCACATTGAAGCTTCAATTGCAAATTGCCCAAGAGTCTTACAAAGCATCCGCGGATAAATTTCCAAATCAGGCACCTAATTTCAAAATTGGAGATAAAATATGGCTACTTTGATGGAATATCAAGACCAAGCGGCCATGTGATAAGTTAGACTACTGAAGATTAAGACCATTTGTTATCCAGAAGCAGATCAATCCTGTGGCGTACCACTTAGAGTTACTAGCTGCTATGAAGATCCACCCTGTCTTTCATGTTTCTCTATTAGAGCCTTATTGGGAATTGTCTTTTTTTGAAAGAGTGCAATGTCCGCCACCTAGTATAGAAATTGAAAACAACAAAGATTATGAGGTGGAAAAGATATTAGATTCACGGCGAAGATGGAATAAATTAGAGTACTTTGCGCATTGGAGTGACTACAATATTAATGAACGAATATGGGAACCGACCAAAAATCTTGCCAATGCATCGTGAAAAGTACAAAAATTCCATCAATAATATCCTAATAAATCAAAAGCTCGCCATTAATAAAGCATGAAAATGAAGCCTTCTTTGGAGAAATGAATAGAAAAGGGATCCAGGTCTTATCAAAATATAACTTATTCTATTTCGTAGTATCAAGATATCTAATATCAAGATGTATTTAGATATGGCTAGTGAGAATGTAAATATTATACTAATGGTACCATCTCAATCGAGTAGCTCACGGTGTTGACCTCGAGATGAAGAATTAGAAGAGCCAAGAAGATGTCAAAGAATACCAAGCAGCAGGTCACTTGTAATTGTCTTTGAAGTTGAACTAGCTCATGCAAGTAATGGCGAAGCGATATTTTTAGATCGTTTCCACAATGAATATACAGAAATCTAGGCATGGTCTTAAGTGGAAGGTGTTGGTCATTATCGGTGGCTACAAGGGCCCATGAATTATCTGCCTCGTGAACGATAGCTGGAGTATATTGTAGAGACTATGTGACAAATTTTTAATTTCCTATATTTATGAGTATACATCTCAAATGACTTCTCGAAGACCTCAAAGCTAGAGGAAGAGGTGATGTCAAGGATATACTTGTTAGAACCTTCTAGAATATTTTAGAAGGATCCTAGAATTCTCGAAGATCTTTTAGCATCTTCCAAGTTGGTAGAAAAGCTTCTTAGTTGATAGAAGCTACTTAAGAAATTTCTTAGATAGCAGAAGTTGCTTGAGAAGTTTTTTAATTAATAGAAGTTGCTTAAAAAGCTTCTTAGTTGGTAGAAGTTGCTTGAAAAGCTTCCTAATTAGTAGAAGTTGCTTGAGAAGCTTCCTAGATAGGAGTATATATTGGAGTCAAGGCTGAAGAGTTCTTCAGTCTCGACAAGACATCTCTTGGAGCTCTAGCTCACCTCTCTAATGTTGTTTTTGTACTCATATGATGAATTCAGTTCTTGTCAGTTCTTCTTGAACTTCTTGTTTAGACTTTTAGTCTATATTCTGTGTTTGTGACATAAGTGGAAGAGAATATTTTATACAATGTTTTGAAAGACATGTTTATTATTTTTAAAAGCCAATATTAAATTGGATATAGAAGCTTTTTAGCTAAGAACATCTTTAATATAAAAGATACAAATAGCTACAATATTAAAAAAGATGTATCTCTGACAATTACATAAAAGATTGAAAAATATAATAATATATAAAATTATTAAGGACATGAATTATGATAGAACTATGAAAAGACAATATATTTATCTATTATTGAAGAAGAAAGAAAATAAGTAAAGGAGAGACTAAAATGACTATGACCAAGTACAAAGAGATTAGAAGTCTTGAACATCCTCAGTTTAGACAAAAATATAAGAAAAATATTGTCAAGACTGAAAATGGTATCATGGATATAAGATTTATTCTAATAGTTATCTAGATAACATAGATAGGTAGAAGTAAGTGAAAGTAGATTAATTTGATAACATTTTATAGAAAAGCTTTCTAGAAGCTTCATAGATATGATTTCATCTTTATTCATGTCTATAGGTGATTGATAGGTTAGAAATTTGGCCAATAAATTAGCCACATATTGTACATGTTGGTAGCTTGTGGAACAAGCTAATTACATGGCGCACATATAAGAAACTTAGCTTGTATATTTGACATGTGTCTTGCAAATTGGACCTGAGTTAAAGGTCTTATAAAACATCACCACATAGCTCTTAGATAGATAATATATATAGAGATAAGAGTAAAGTCTTTTTTACTCTTATCAATCTATTTTTTATTTTTAATCTTGTTTCAAGAGTCTCTACTCTTCTTATCTTTGACAATAGTTATTTTAATTTAATACTATCCTAGCTTTGAATGATTTTTTTTTTTTTTCTTTTAAGTGATATGTTTCATACCTTTGACAGTTCAATAAGAGTGTTAATTTATTATTATTATTTTTTATTTTAAAAGTGAATAGATTACTCTACTTTTATTGTTATATTTGAAGATTGCAGACTATCTACTTTTAAACTAACATTCTTTGCTTTCTAACCTTGATTTTTTTTTTTGAAGAAAGTGAATCACTTTTCTTTGTAAAAATTTTTATTTGATATTAGAGGTTGCAGATTACCCTCCTCCAATTTGAATTGTGAATTTGTTAAATTATTTAAAATAAAAGAAAAAATTATAGATGCTATATTTAATGGAAGTAAAAATAGATTTGTAATTATCTTAGATCTTTAAAAGCTTGTCAACACTCTTAGGATAGAAATTTCATGCATCATTAATGTCAACTATAGAAGTACTATTCCTACAACAGTAAAAGAAGTTTAAAGCCTACACCAAGAGGTTGCATCCTTGAGGAAAGCAAGTAAATTGGCCTTACAACTAAATCCAAAAAGTCTTATTTCTACAAGCATGAAAGAGACTAAGATTAATATGCTTGAGGAGTTTGATGGAACAAGATCAAAATTTTGAAGATTTCTATAACAAATTAAGCTTTATCTAAGATTGCACCTTTTCCAATATTCTAATGGATTTACTCAAGTTGGATTCATTGGCATACTTCTATTTGGAAGTATTCTTTCTTGATGGAAAAAGATTCATGACTTCTTTATGATTTAAATTCATTCTTCAAAGTGTTCACAATCACATTTAGAGAATGTGATTGAGAAAAGATAGCAAAGTCAAAATTCTTATTTTTAAAATAAAAATTATGATCAGCTACAATCTATATTTCTAAATTCCAAAACCTTATATATAATGTGGAATGAAATGACAAAGCTCTTATCAATAAATTTTATTATGGATTGAAGAATAACGTCAAATATTTTTTAATAAAGTAGATTTTTGATAATAATTTATTATTTAAGCCATTATATGTAATAATTAATTATTTGAAAAGTATTAAGAATATAGATTTGATTGAAGAAGAATAAATCAATTAATGACAACAACTCCTAAGTTTTCAAAATTTTATTTGATTAAGCCAAAATTAATACAAATTGATACGATACATTTTAAATCTCTTACTCAATAAGAAAATATTTGATGGTATCAAGAGGATTTATGCTTATATTATAGAAAAGCTAAGCACATTGCTCAACATTATCCAAAAAAACAATGCAACTATAAAATGAAGAGCATGGTTGCTAGAAAAGACAATATATTGGAAAATAAATTTTTCCAGCTACAATAAGAATTGTGCAGCTAGAATTATATGCAATAGCTAGTAAAGATCCTATTCTCTCTTGAGATCCTTCACCTTATTTTAGAATAGATGTATCTTTAGGACCTACAAATTACAAAATCGTTATCTTATTAGATTTAGGAGCCTCAGCTTGTTTCATAGACAAAGATTTGGTGAAGAAATAAGAAATATCTTTAATTAAAAATACTAAATCTATCTACATAGATATCATAGATGGTTGTTTATTGTTATTTGGAGATGTCACCTATATAAGTTTTTCTTTAGATGTAACAATTAAAAGATATAATAGTATAGTACTATTTAATATAATTAGATCTTCTTCTAATTTAATTATTTTAAAATTATTATTATTAAAAAAATATAATCTTTAGATAGATTAAACTTCTCATAACCTTAATTTTTCTTATAGTTTAATCCAAAAATCCTTTAGTCAAATAGAAATATATAAGTTTAATACATCCAAATTCTTTCTGGTAGGTACAAAAGCTTTCATATATGCAGCAAAAGAATGATCATTTTTGATATATATGCCATTTTTATTTCTGATGCTGAAAAGTCTACAAGTGGTATTTATAATTAGTATTAAGATTTTTAAGATGTTTTTAAAAAGAAGAATGTAATTTTTCTTCTAAAGTATTAATCTTATAATTATTCATTCAATCTTCAAAGAAGAGTTCAACCATCATTTGGACCAATCTGTAAAAGTTTAAGAAAGAGTTACTTGGAGTTTAATCATAGTAAGTTTCTAATAGTCAAAAGTCAACTAGGGATTAAGTGGCGGCTAGGGGTCTTGACAGGCGGTTAGGTTTAAGGTCTTGACAGGCGGCTGGATTTAGGGTCTCGTTAGGCGGCTGACTTTTAGATGAATGTAGATGAAGCCTATGTACTTTGGATGTGAACTCCACTTATAAGTAAAGGGTGTTGGAAGTGAGAGCCATCTCATTCCGCACTTCTCTTTGTGTGCAACCTTGCTGATGCTAAGTGTTGTGGCTTCTAACTTCTAGTTCTTTAACAGGTTATGGGCCCACTCACATTTGCTTGTGAGTTTTAGAAGTTTTATGAAGTCTTTGTTGTTGTGCGGAATAGGTCTTATGGTGTTTGCTAATGTTAGAGTTTGTATGATCTTAGCTTATGTTATGACAAGAGGAGGTTCTGATTTGTAAGCTTAGAGATCTCTAACATTGCTTTGTGGGTTCTTATCTCCTTGGATAGTGAGTTTAAGACCATTGTGAAAGACCTTGATAGTGTCTTTATGTGTTATTGAAACTGTTTCATTAACCTTCTACATTTCATTAAATAGTGAGTTGAAAGAGTGAAAGAACTTGATTGAGAGGTTCATAAGAGTGCATATACTGATTAGAAGCTTTAGAAGATCACTTAAGAGTGCTTTGAGTGAGAAATCACTCTTTTGTTCACAAGAGGATATTTTGAGTTTCTGCTAGTGCAAATTTGTGATTTTAGATCACATAGGAACTTCTTTTCTCAATATTCTTTGATACACTACTTCTTAGAAATGGCTTCTAGTGAGGGTGAAGGTTTGAGAGTGATTGAGAAGTTTAGAGGTGACAATTTCTATCACTGGAAGGTGAAAATGGAGCTTTTGTTGGCATCTTTGGACCTTTGGGACATTGTAGATGAAAGTGAAGACCCTCCATGCATAGATGCAAGTATTAAGGAGAAGAAGGACTTTAAAAGACGTGAAAAGAAGGCTTTTGGCATGATTGCCACAAATGTGGATGAAGCCAACTTTTCACACATTATCCATTGCAAAGGACCAGCGGAAGCATGGAAGACTCTTTGCAACATTTATGAGAGCAAGAACTTGTCCAACATCCTTTTTACAAGGAGGAAATTCTTCACTTGCAAGATGGAAGAAGGTGAAGACCTTATGGCTCACGTCAACAAGGTAAAGGCTCTTGCAAATCAACTAGCTATTGTTGACAAACCTTTAGAAGATGGTGATATTGTCATGACCTTGCTCATGAGCCTTCCGGAGTCTTATAACTATCTTATAGTAGCATTGGAGTCCATCAAGTTGAAGGAGCTTACAATGGACTATGTGACGGCAAGACTTGCACATGAAGTGACCAAAAGGAAAGAAAAGGAGCATCAAAGTGAAGACTCGGCTCTCTTCTCAAGACAAGGTAAAGGTACCTATTCAAACCAACGTGACAATAGAAGGAGTAATGTGAAAACTTGCTTCATTTGCGGAAAATCAGGTCATTTTGCAAGAAATTGCTACAAGGCCAAGAAAAGAGAGAGAGAATGCTAACAATGCACATGATGAATTTGGAGGAGATGACTTTGCATTCATGGCAAGTGAAGGCACTTCTATGGCTGCCATGTCTAAGTGGATTATTGATTCAGGTGCTACCAAGCACATGACTCCATACAAGTGTTCTTTTAACACTTATGAAGAAATTCCAGTAACAAATGTTTGGTTAGGAGACAATGGCATGGTACAAGCTGTTGGAATTGGCTCCATTGTGGTGGAGATTGTTGTGAAGAATGAAACCAAGAGGATCAGATTGAAAGAAGTCCTACATGTGCCAAAGATGAAGAAGAATCTTTTTTCGGTGAGCAAACTTGTGTCAAGTGGTTGTAAGGTTCAATTTGATATGAATGGATGTTTTGTGAAGACATTGGATGGAGATAATGTTTTAAAGGGCTTTAGAGATGGCAACCTTTACATTCTCAATTGTAAGAAGGTGAATGGAGTTGAAGTAGCAGCATTTGCTGAATTTCCAAAAGATGAAGACAAGTTTGGAATTTGGCATCGACGCCTTGGTCATTTGAATGCCAAAAGCATGAAGGAGCTCAAATCTATGGTAGTTGGCTTAGATCTTGGTCAATCATACAACAATGCCACGACTCTAGCTTGTGAAGGTTGTATTCAAGGCAAGCAACAAAGGGCCTCATTTCCAAGTGGAGTAGCAACACGAGCAAGTAAGTTGTTGGAGATTGTGCATTCAGATGTTTGTGGACCTATGAAGACACCATCAATTGGAGGAGCAAGGTACTTTGTCACATTTATTGATGATTTTTCAAGAAAGGTGTGGATTTTTATCCTTAAAGCCAAGAGTGAGTGTTTCTCAAGATTTAAGGAGTTTAAGGCACATGTGGAAAAGCAATGTGAATGCAAGATCAAGGTATTACGCACAGACAATGGTGGTGAGTATTTGTCAAAACATTTTGATGAGTACTTGAAGATTCAAGGTATTGTAAGACAAACGTCTACTCCTTACACTCCACAACAAAATGGAGTTGCTGAAAGAGCAAAT
Source organism: Physcomitrellopsis africana (assembly GCA_036785485.1). Lineage (NCBI taxonomy): Eukaryota > Viridiplantae > Streptophyta > Bryopsida > Funariales > Funariaceae > Physcomitrellopsis > Physcomitrellopsis africana. The sequence continues at coordinate 35,114 of JAWRVF010000629.1, read as the reverse complement.
CGCACCATTGTGGAGATGGCAAGGAGTATGCTTCATGCTCAAAATCTTGGATATGAATTTTGGGCGGAAGCTGTGGTGAATGCAGTATACACAAGGAATAGGTGCCCTACAAGTGCACTCACATCAATGACTCCACAAGAAGCTTGGAGTGGGAAGAAACCTTGTGTTTCACACATGAGGACATTTGGATGCATTGCTTATGCAAAGATACCAGATTGTATGAGGTCCAAGCTTGAGGCAAAAGGTACAAAATGTGTATTTGTTGGATATTGTGAAGGTACAAAGGCATATAGGCTAATGTGTTTGGATACCAAGAAGATCATCAAAAGTCGTGATGTTGAGTTTATTGAGCATAAGAGTGCTTATGAGCACTTGGAGATGTGTCCAAGTGGGAGTAATGGTGTGTTTGTGGACACATCTTTAAATCTAGCAAAGAAAGAAGAAGAAGATGAAGACAATGAAGATAGTGGAGACATGAATGAAGGTGAAGAGCTAAAGAAGATGGAGAAGAAAGTCTCTTTGATTCCTAAATTCAACAGTGAAAGAAATGAAGATGTTGAAGATGATGATGATGAGGAGTATCAACCTTTGAGTGAGAAAAGACAAAGTTTAAGAAAGAAGAAGCTTGGAAGAGTGGTTGGAGTACATGAAGGTGAATCTTCTTCAAATGAAAGGAGATATCCTATGAGGGAAAGAAGACCACTTGGTGAATGGTGGAAGAACCACATTTTTCCTCAAGTAAGTGAAGAACATGCCAATGTTGCACTCTTTGCTGATCCATTGTCTTTATGTGATGCAATGAAGTCCACTGATGCTATGAAGTGGGAGAAGGCTATGGAAGAAGAATACAAATCTCTCATGGACAATAGAACATGGGAATTGACTCAACTTCCACCAAATCGATCTTCTATTGGTTGTAAGTGGGTATTTAGAACCAAAAGGGATGCAATGGGCAATGTTGTGAGATATAAGGCAAGATTAGTTGCCAAAGGATATTCACAAGTTGCTGGTGTTGATTTCAATGAGACATATGCTCCCGTGGCTAAATTCACCACTATCAGAACCATTGTGGCAATTGGGGCAGCAATGGACTTGGAGATGCATCAAATGGATGTGAAGACGGCTTTCTTGAATGGAGAGTTGGAAGAAGACATCTATATGGATCAACCTCAAGGATATGTTGAAGAAGGCAAACAACATCTTGTTTGTAAGTTGAAGAAATCATTGTATGGACTCAAGCAATCACCAAGGGCATGGTACCAACGGATTGATACATTCTTTGTGAATGAAGGGTTTGTAAGGAGTGAAGCAGATCATTCCATGTATGTGATGCAATCTCAAGAGTTCCTATTGATTGTAATCCTTTACGTTGATGATTTAATCATCTTGGCTAACAATGTGAAAAAGTTGAATTGGATGAAGGCCATATTAGAAAAAGAATTTGAAATGAGTGATTTGGGAGAACTTCACTATTGCTTAGGAGTGGAGTTCATAAGAGATCGTGAAAACAAGACCATTACAATGAGTCAAAGCAAGTACATTGAAGAAGTGTTGAAACGATTCAACATGGAGGAGTGTAAGCCCATTGGAACACCTTTGGAGGCAAATTTGAAGTTGATGAAGCTCACGGATGAGGAGTTTGCTCAAGTTGAAGGTGAGATGCAAAGTATTCCATACAAGGCAGCAGTTGGCTCACTTATGTATGCAATGGTGGCCACAAGAGTGGATCTTGCATATGCGGTGAGTGTTGTGAGCCAACACATGTCTAAGGCTGGACCTTTGCATTGGGCAACGGTAAAGAGGATATTGAGGTACTTAAAAGGTACTAAAGACTTCAAATTATGCCTTGGTGGTAAGAACATTGATTTGCAAGGTTATTGCGATGCGGATTGGGCTGGAGATGTAAATGATAGAAGATCCACAACGGGATATGTGTTCTTTATTGGAGTGGGAGTCATTTCATGGAATTGCAAGAGACAACCTACCATTGCAAGATCAACCATGGAGGCTGAGTACATGGCAGCAAGTCATTGTGCAATGGAGGCTTGTTGGATAAGGCAACTCTTAGAAGACATTGGATTAGTGCAAACAGAAGCAACTCCAATAATGTGTGACAATCAAGGATGTCTTGCATTTGCCAAGAATCCAAAGCACCATTCAAGAACGAAGCACATTGATATTCAACATCATTTCATACGAGAGAAGATTGAAGATGGTATAATAGGTATGAAGTATTGTACTACAAAAGAAATGCTTGCTGATGTACTTACAAAGGCATTAGTGAAGGATAGACACCACGAGTTGATAAAGGCATTAGGCTTAAAAGCCTTTTGACAATTAGAAAAGTGGGAGTGTTAAAGTTTAAGAAAGAGTTACTTGGAGTTTAACCATAGTAAGTTTCTAATAGTCAAAAGTCAACTAGGGATTAAGTGGCGGCTAGGGTCTCGACAGGCGGTTAGGTTTAAGGTCTTGACAGGCGGCTGGATTTAGGGTCTCGTTAGGCGGCTGGCTTTTAGATGAATGTAGATGAAGCCTATGTACTTTGGATGTGAACTCCACTTATAAGTAAAGGGTGTTGGAAGTGAGAGCCATCTCATTCCGCACTTCTCTTTCTGTGCAACCTTGCTGATGCTAAGTGTTGTGGCTTCTAACTTCTAGTTCTTTAACACAATCTACAATTTATTGAAGAACAAGTTGGCTCCATTGAAAGAATATATTAATGAAAATTTAGCTAAGAACTTCATATGCCATTTATAATCCCCAACAAAAGCTACTATCTTATTTGTAAAGAAAAAAGACAAATCATTGCAAATGTGCATAGATGTCAAGGAGAAGAACTCGATGAAAGTAAATAAATATATGAAACTTCTATTAAGAAGAATAACAAAATAGAAGTAAGGAAGTATGTATATTAAAAGAAACAAGAATGGCTATTGCCACACGACAAGAAAACTATAGACTCTTGAATCTAGACTAGAAGCAAGAAAGAAGTTGACAAGAGTGAAGAAAGCTTCACTCTTGCCTCTATAAATACTATCTAACTAAGAACTACATGGCGATATTCTATAGGACCTCCTATATGTGTCTAATTTACAAGACACGTGTCAAACTTGCACAACAAGTTTTTCACATGTGCGCCACGTACTTGACTTGTTCCGCAAGCTATCAACATGTGTGACACATGGCTAGCTTGTTCCACAAGCTACCAACATGTGTACCATGTGGCTAGCTTGTTGACCAAGTTTTTAACCTATCAATCACCTATAGACATGTATAAAGGTGATTTTGCATCTATAAAGCTTCTAAAAAGCTTCTCTATCAAATATTATCAAATCAACTTATTTTATCTACTTCTATTGGTTTATATTAATTAGATAATTATTAGAGTAAATCTTATGTCTGTGATATTATCCCCCTTTCTAGGGACGAGTTCCACAAGGAGCGGTGATTACATGTTGAGGAAGTCCAGGATACGTCGAATTGTACTTGCCACATACTCTGATCTTTGTTCCTTTTGAAGGTAGTTGATAGGTCCTTTTAGCCATCAATAATGTTCTATACCAGGGCGAGAAGACCACCCTGTTATTTGATCATTGTTGAGGCCTTCATAACTCCCTTCAAAGAAAACATTAGGAATACCATCAAGAGTAGTTGCTACCTCTAAAAGTATCACCAAACATCAGGAGTCTCTTCCAAGGTCGTGATACCAAACACTTTGTATTTCGCCATCAATCCAAGGAAGGACATGTTGTTCTTGAAGGTCTTCATCTCTATTCCGTTGTCTAGAAGGTTGTGATAATCTTAATGTCTCGTCTGATAAATCAGCAAATGATGGCTCTTGAGCTAAATTTGTTGGTTGTTGATCCTCCATCTCTTTAGCACAAACAAATCTAAGGAAATAACAAACAATGATACAAGGTAGGATAAAACCTCTATAAAACCTGCTTTGCTTTATAGCAAAGCTTTTTTTGATTTTTTATCTTAATTTTGACGAATGTTGTAGATGAAATGTATTGACTTTTATTGATGTATTTATTAGATTCTTGGATGGCTCCCATGTACGTTGACTAATATTATATCCGCGCCAATACACAAGATATTCCAGTCAATTTTGGCGGCGCCTTGAATCAAAAATCTCTTCAACCTCGAATTCTTCATTGTTGTCTACTTCTATAGCAGGCGATGGCATTTGTCTTCTTCCTTGTATATCCACTATCTTCTATGGCTCGAGTAGTGACACGTGAAATACATGATGGATCTTTATGGACTTTGATAGGTGTAATCGATATGCAACTAGATTGATTTGCTCAGAAATATGAAAAGGTCCAAGTCTATGATAGTCCAACTTATCACAAGAACAAGTAGTCTTGATATTACAATGAAGTGAATATACCTTATCCTCCACATTGAATTGTGGTTGTTCCTTGCGATAGGCATCTGTATTTTTTTTTTGTCGTTCTTGAGCTTTTATTAATTGCACCTTCATTGTTGTATATAGCTCTGACAAACGATTTGCTAAATCCTCTGTCGCTAGATTATCAACTTTTGAACAGTCAAAAGCATCAAGTTGTGGATGATAACCATAATTAGCAAAGAAAGATATTTATTGCGTAGATAAATGTATCGTATTATTACAAGCAAACTCTGCCAATGGCAGAAGAGCTATCTAATCATCTTATTGATAGTTGATGGTACATTTTAAGGATTGCTCCAAGACTTGGTTAATGCACTCTGTTTGACCATCAGTTTGAGAATGAAAAGCTGAAGATGAGTTTATATCCACTTTTAAGATCTTGAAAAGGGTTCTCCAAAATATTGACACAAATTGAGTTCCCCTATTTGATATAATATCCTTAGGTAACCCATGATAGCGATAGATATTATCAATGAAAAGCTTAGTTGTTTCTTCACCTGTGATAGATTTTGTACATGGCACAAAATGTGCGATCTTGGTGAACCGATCTACTATCACAAATATAGAATCATAAGATCTTGAGCTTGTAAGATCTGTGATGAAATCCATAGAAACAGAAGACCATGGTTGTTCTAGAATAGATAATAGTTGAAGAAGTCCAAAAGGTGGATGATGAGGAGTCTTTGATCTTGAGCAAATATCACATGATTGTACAAAGTCTTTGACTACCTTTCACATTTGAGGCCACTAAAAATCTCTTAATATAAGTTTCAAAGTCTTGTTGTATCCAAAATATCCTACCGTTGAAAAATCATGACGGGCTTGAATAACACGTAAACGTGCTTCTCCTTCTGGAACATATACGCATCTTTCAAAATGTAGTAGGTTATACTTGAACTCAAATTTAGAAGAATCATGAATCTTGGAAGAATTATTCTTGATATCATGAATAAGAGGGTCTGAGGACATACTTGATTAAATTTGCTTGAGAAAAGTTGAATCAACAATCAATGTTGATTTCATTGCTCGAAGATAAAATTGCTTTGGTTTCAAGAGGACTGTTCTTTGTTGCTCTAAAGTTACATCTCTTTCTTTTGGTACAAAATAAGAACATCTAGATAGGGCATCAGACAAACCTTATTGTTTTCTTGGCCGATAAGTGATAATGAACTTGAATCTTGACAAAGACATACTCTAATAAGCTTAATGATGATTCAATACGCATGTTGGCATGAAATATTTGAGGTTCTTGTGATCCATATATACGGTGATTGGACTAAAAGCGCCTTCTAGATAATGACGCCATTCTTGAAAGGAATCCACAATTGCAAGAAGTTCTTTGTTGTGGATCTCATTATTGATCTCGGTTGTTGAGAAATTTTTTGAATGAAAAGCTACTGGATGAAGTTTGTCATTTGTTCCTATTTGTGACAAAACCGCACCCAAGACAAAGTCTAATCTGTCTATTTCTATAAAAAAATGCCTTGAAAAAGTCAATACGATATAAGATTGGTGCAGAAACAAACAATGTCTTCAGAACTTCAAAAGCTACTTCCGTTTCTTGATTCCATTAGAGTTTGTCTTTACAAGTCAAACGTGTAAGTAAAGCTGCAACTTGAGAGAAGTCTTTGATGAAGATCTGATAATAATTGGCAAATCCCAAAAAACATTAGACATCTCTTACCGTCTTTGGAATCTTCCAATTCATGATTGTTTGGACTTTCTTAGGATCCGTCATGAGACCATCATTTGAAATAATGTATCCTAAGAAATCAACTTGAGTAGTGTGAAATACACACTTTTCCATCTTGGAATACAATCCTACATCTCTAAGTTTTTATAATACTTGACGAATATGTATTTCTGTCACGGACACAAAATATAGACTTGAAGGCTAAACAAGAAGTTCAAGAAGAATTGGCAGGAACTGGATTAATGTCACGGACACAAAATATAAACTTGAAGTCTAAAAAAGAAGTTCAAGAAGAGTTGACAAGAATTGGATTAATCAGATGAGCACAAAAACAACACCAAAGAGGTGAGCTAGAGCTCCAAGAGATGTGTTGTCGAGATTGAAGAACTCTTCAGCCTCGACTCCAATATATACTCCTATCTAGGAAGCTTCTCAAGCAGCTTCCTCCAATTAGGAAGATATTAAAAGGCTCTGGAAGGTTCTAAAGAGTTCTAGGAAACTTTTAGAATATTCTAGAAGATTCTAACAAGTATATCCTTGACACTAGGAAGATATTAGAAGGCTCTAGAAGATTCTAGAGAGTTCTAAGAAACTTCTAGAATGTTCTAGAAGGTTCTAATAAGTATGTCCTTGACATCACCTCCTCCTCTAGCTTTGAGGTCTCCAAGAAGCCATTTGAGATGTATACTCACAAACGTAAGAAATCAAAAATTTGTCGCATAGTCTCTACAATATACTCCAACTGTCATTCACGAGGGAGATGATTCATGGGCCTTTATAGCCACCGATAATGACCAATACCTTCCACTTGAGACCATGCTTGAACTTCTGTATCTTTATTATAGAAACGACCTGAAAATATCACTTTGCCACTACTTGCATGAGCTGGTTCAACTTCAAAGACAATTATAAGTGACCTGCTGCTTGATATTCTTCGACGTCTTCTTGGCTCTTCTAATTCTTCATCTCGAGGTTGACGTCGTGAGCTATTCGGTTGAGATGGTACCACTAGTACAGTATCTACATTCTCACTAGCCATATCTAAATACACTTTGATATTAGATATCTTGATACTACAAAATACAACAAGTTATGTTTTGATGAGACCTGGATCCTTTTTCTATTCATTTTTCCAGAGAAGGCTTGATCTTCATGCTTTGTTAATGACCAGCTTTTAGTTTGTTACGATATTGTCGATGGAATTTTTGTACCTTTTGCCACGCATTGGCAAGATTTTCAGCCGGTTCCCATGTTCTTTTATTAATATCATAGCCGCTCCAATGCACAAAGTACTCTAATTTATTTCATCTTTGCCGTGAATCTAGTATCCTTTCCACCTCATATTCTTTGTTGTTTTCAATTTCTATACTAAGTGGCGGACATTGCACTCTTTCAGGAAAAGACGATTTCCGATAAGGCTCTAACAAAGAAACATGAAAGACAGGGTGTACCTTCATAGTAGCTGATAACTTTAAGTGGTATGCCACAGGATTGATCTACTTCTGGATAACAAATGGTCCCAATCTTTGGTAGTCCAACTTATCACATGGCCGCTTGGTCTTGATATTCCGTCGAAGCAACCATATTTTATCTCCAATCTTGAAATTAGGTGCCTGATTGCAAAATTTATCTGCGGATGCTTTGTAAGACTCTTGGGCAATTTGCAATTGAAGCTTCAATGTGGTTTGAAGCTCCGATAGCTGCTGCACCAATCCTTTAGCTGCTGGGTTGTTATTCGGTGACGGACTCAATAGATCAAGCTTCGGATAGTACCCATAGTTGGAAAAGAATGGTATTTTTTGAGTTGATCCATGAAAGATGTTATTATATGCAAATTTGGCTAGTGGTAGATATGCAGTCCAATCATCTTATTGATAATTGATGCTGCATCATAAATACTGTTCCAAAACTTGATTCACCTGTTCTGTTTGGCCGTCAGTTTGAGGATGGAATGCAGAAGAAAGCTTGATGTCCACCTTCAATATTTTAATTGAAATTACTTACGGTATGTAAAATCCACTCAAAAATCATAATATGTTTATAAATTTAGATATGAATTAGAATGGTTAATAAAATAAATTAAAGGAATTGATAGAAGAAACTTTATTTTATTTTTACTTGTTTTGATTATGGTATTTAAAAATTATAAGATCTAAATGATTAGCATGAAGCCTTGAGAGAAGGTGGGAGCCTAAGGATGAAAATATAAGCTAGTAGGAGGCTAATTGGAAGGAATGAAATGAAGGCATGGTCGGATGAAGGCAAGGAATGGGAAACTTCATCCCTATTGGTCGAATACCATGCCCAATGGACTTTGAGGAGGCTGCCTGCGACCTTAACAAGGGTTTCGGCAACTTTAAGGAGGCCATTAGGAAATCAAAAGCTAGGGTTGTAAAGTTTAGGATTTTGTATACAATTTTTGTACAAAAATTAGAGAATTTGGAGTTAGGATAAAGAAGTTAAAGCCATTTGAATATAAGGTGTCAATATGAGACATACTGTCACTCTTTTGAGGATTGGAGGAGTTGTATGAAAGCTTTTGGAGATCGGGAGGTGCGGCTAGAGAGGGGATTTCAAGCTCTATACTTGATGTGGAAGAATTTCTACAATAGGAGTCCTGAAGAAGGAGTTATTAGGAATCAAAGACAGCAGATTAAATTCCAAGGCAGTAAGTAGGCCGTTTTGTTGATAGTGATGGGGTTTGTCATATCTTGAGTTTCTGGATAAATTTTTATCTCAAAATTTCTAAGAAGGTGTATGATTATGCTAAAAAGCTATATATCAAAGTTTCATAGCATTTAGACTTTTCAATTGTGAGATATGAAGAATTTAATACACAGGTGTTTGTAAATAAGGGTTTAAAGCTACTACTAGGATTTTGGCGATATCTAAAGATCAATAATGAATCAATGGTTGACATTTGTGGTGGTAGTTGTGAAGAATATATCAGTACTTCATGTAAATTTGGAGTAGATTTGGACAATTGGATTAAAAGTTATGAGTTATTGAAGTTCGGGAAAAATTCCCTTCCTACGGGGGAATGAGGATTTAGAGTATTTTGTTCTGTTTTGAGTGGTTTGAGGAAATTAGGCTTATGTATTGGGTATAATAGCCCTATGAAGATCTCTTTTATATAAACTTGGAGGTTTTATTATACTTGAATCTTGCTTGAGTAATTAGTGGTAGCCAGAAGCCCAGCGCTTTCTTGAGGCAGATTCTCTCTACCCCCACAACGGTCACCGGATGCGCAGCTCCTTCGAGGAAGTGACGCCACTCTTGGAAAGAATCCACTATAGTAAGGATTTCCTTATCATGAATCTCGTAGTTGATCTTAGCCGTAGAAAACTTCCGTGAATAGAATGCAACCGAATGAAGCTTATTGTCAATGTCCATTTGTGAAAGTACAACTCCTAAAGCAAAATCCAAAGCATCGGTTTCCAAATAGAAAGCCTTTGCAAAGTTTGGATGCACCAAGATTGGAGCCGTAGTAAATGTTGTTTTAAGATTTTGAAATGCTTTTTCCCTTAGAGGTCTTCATTCCAACTTATTCTTACATATTAATCGAGTGAGTGGAGCAGCAACTTGAGAATAATTCGTGATGAAGATTCGATAGAAATTAGCAAAGTCGAGAAAACATTGTATATCTCTAACCGTTTTTGAAACTTCCCAGGACACAATTGCTTCTACCTTCTTGGGATCCATCTTCAAGCCTTCCGTAGTCGCAACAAATTCTAAAAACTCCATCTCAGTTTGGTGAAATAAGTACTTCTCCAACTTGACATAAAATACTCGCTCGCGTAATTTTTCAAATACCAAACAAACATGCTTCTTATACTTGTCTTCATTCTCAAAAAATATTAAGATATCATCCAGATAAATGACAACAAAATCGTCTAGATATTCTCAAAAAATATCGTTCATTATGTGTTGGAAAACCACCGGAGCATTGGTAAGACCAAATGGCATGACATTATATTCAAAATGACCATACCTTGTACGAAAAGCTGTGTTCCATTTGTCTCCTTCTTTGATTCGTACAAGGTTGTAAGCTCCCCTTGGATCAATCTTTGTAAAGATCTTTGCACGTCCAAGTTGTTCTAGAAGACTAGAGATCAAAGGTAATGGATAGCGATTCTTCTTTGTTACCTTGTTGAGACCTCGATAGTCCACGCACATCCGTAGTGAGCCATCCTTCTTCTTCACAAATAAGATTAGCGCTCCAACTAGCAATTTTGAATGACAAATGAAGTTCTTGGCTAGGTTCTCGTCAATGTATTTCCGCAACTCAGCCAATTTCATCTGCAATAGGTTATAGATTGGACCAAAAGGTGATTGTGCTCCTTCTTGCAATTCTATGGCACAATCATATGGTCGATGTTCTCATAGCATGTTAGCATTCTTCTTTTGGAACACGTCTTGAAAATCTTTGTATTGTTTCGTTATACCTGCTGATGAAATCTGCTCTCCACTAGTTAGAGTCACATAAATGACCAATGGTGTGTCTTCCTTGTACGATATTACAAACGTTCTTACTCCAATGAATAAGGATTTTTTGGTTTGGGGTCTTCTTCCAGACTTGTCCTCAGGTTGTTCTATGGGAAATGTTATCCTTCGCAACCTTCAATCTATGGATGGATTATATTTTTTCAACCAAGAAAAACCAAGAATAATAGGATTTGATGGGATGCTAATAATGTTAAAAATAATATAACTACTGTGGTCTTTAAACTTCACTTCTATAGGTTCTGATTCATGGGTAACACTACCAGATAATAAAGGTCGTCCATCTATTACTTCTACGTGAACAGATTTGAATTTTTGTACTAGGGGAATTTTATGATGCTTAGCAAATTCTTGGTCTAAGAAACAAGTAGATGCTCTTGAATCTAATAAAGCTAAGGTTTTTAGTTTTTGAGGACGAAAAGATAAAAGAATTGTAAAACAAGGAGCAGATTGAGTAGAAAGAGAGGAACCGGTTTTGATTTGTCCAACCGCACGGTTCCTATTGTGGCTGGGCATCCTTATTTTCTTGAACAAACGCACCTCTATTCTTGATGTTGCGTCTATTTTGCTTCTTAGGACAGTTTCTAGCTCTATGGCCTTCTCCACCGCAATAAAAGCACAAACCTTTCTCGATACGCTACTTCTTTTCTTTTAGAATAAGGGATTTGACATGTATCGCATCAATCTGCATGTCTTTTGTCTCCGTTTGTGAATTTAGGCTACTTGCCAATGTCAAGTTGAGAGAAATCGCCTTGTGGAAACACTGTCATGAGCAGTCTGCAGCTTTACCTGCCTTGCATTTAATTTGCAATTTGAAGAAAGTAAAGGTTGATTTCATTTTTGCTGACTTTGAACTGCAGGTAAAGGGTGTTACATGAAGTGAATAAAATTTATCCAATTTGATCTGTCTTTTCATCTTGAAATTTTATGTTTACAACGATATTGCTTGTTCTGACGACTTTACTTTAGTCACTGTATATACTTGAATAAATAGGCTCATGTTCTCGCTAATTCTAGAGCAGCCAGGGAACTGCTTAGCGAGAGAATCACTTAGAACGCTATTCCTAGTTGCTACTAGAACTAGCAAGGAACATGAGAGGAAGCCATGCAAGTATGTTCTATACTTGCACAATATTTCTTCAAGCTTTCAAGTTATACTTGTATTATACTTGTACAAGTCTTGTACAAATATAAAGTATAAATACTTGAATAATACTTATACAAATACTTGTACAAATACTTGTATAAATCCTTGGTATAATACTTGTACAAATATTTGTATAAATATTATGTATAATACTTGTAGAATACTTATAGAATACTTGTATAAATACAAGTAAATATACTTGTATAAAAAGTATAAGCAAAGTATGTATGTATTCAAGTATACCTCAAAATACAACCGCATATGAGGAATACAAGTTATACAACAAGCTGAAACTAAATAAATCACTAAAAATTCATCCAAAGGTCGAATCAAGCGTGCTTATAGCCTATGGAAAGCCAATAATCCATTGTAAAACATATCAAAATTTCACAAATAGATGACTTACCATTTAAAAGTTATGGCTAAAAGAAAGTAGGCGCTAAAATTTCCAAGCAAATGCAAAGGCAGCAAAGCTCCTCTTCACTTCAGCCTTTGTTGTGATCACTTCCCTTCTCCAAATTGGACGTGCAATAGCTTTTTAAAATGCTCACTCCATCATCTAGCTTGCTCTAAAATTTCGCATGCATGCCTCTCAAACTCCAGATTTTGTAGCTAGTCGATTCTACTCTTCAAATCCTAGCAACAATTTTTCTTCTTTGACACTTCACGGCTCATAAAACTTTCATCAAAGCTCCAAATGTATTGATTTTTGTTTTTATAGAAAGCTTACACAAGCTACTATAAGCACCTAAAATATCAAAAAGATTGAAGAGACTTTCCAACTTGGGTGGTTGAACAAAGTCTCTGCCCCTCTTCGTCAGGTGGCAGCAAACCCTTTCCCACTCTCAAGCTCACAACTTTTGCTCTCCAACTCCAAATGCTACAAGAGATGTCTTGATAGAAAGCTAGCACAATTTTCCACACTTTCTATAAATTTCACTAAGAAAGAACTGAAATCAAACTTGCAGTAGCAGCTCGAAGTTTCTGCCCCTCTTCATCGGGTGGCAGCAAACTCTACTCTACTAAAACAAGCATAATTTTTTGCTCACAACTCCAAAACAAGCAAGTGAATAGGTTCTAGAATCCTCACAACTTGAAGAACACACCTACCAATTTTCACTACAGACGCTTCTATCTCCCTTGAGCTATCTCTCTCCAAAGTTCAAAATTTAAAACTGCCTCTCATCTCGATCTAGCAAGAGGAGTATATCTCCCTTTCTTTCCATATTAGACTATGAGACGCCCACATAGGCAGCCAAATCCTATTGGATAGGCCCTATTCACCCCATGCTCTTCTTTCTTATCCCTCACAAGGTCCATTCTACCTCAAAAGTCAACAAGAAAGGTAAAACAACCTTTACCTTTGTTTTAATTACAAAAGAGTCTATTCTAGGATATAAATAAGGTAGGAATAAAACAAATAGCCATCTTAATTCACTAACTAAGTGGCTATAATAAATCCTCTCCTTATAATATCTTCTAAAATAACTTCTAGCACTCACACATATATTAACAATAGAAACAAGATTTTTCATATTTTTATACACTGCACGTAAATGCAGTATGACATGCACCCCCTCTAAACCTCCACATCCTCCGATATGTGCTAAGTTTAATCCTCTTCATCCTCCGTTTCAATCTCTTCATCACCTTCTGGTATTTCTTTGGTCTTTGATGGAGTTAAGAATTCTTTAAGATCATTGGTGTGAAACTTTCCATCCCTTCTTCAATATGTTTTAATTCTTTTGCCAGCTATTGGGATCTTCAATAAAGTTCCATCCAACTCTCGCAGCAAATATGTGGCATAAGTATGTACTTTAATCACCACATATGGTCCAAACCATCTTCGTGCAAACTTCCTCATTGTGGTGTGCTGATGTTCTAATGAACTGTCAAACACCAACACCCAATCACCTTCTTCAATTTTCTTAGACTTCATTCTATGGATTTTGTCAAATCTCTCTTTATTGCTCAATCTAGCAGTCGTAAGCCTTTTTAATGCTATTTGTATATCTTCAAGCAATCTTCTAAGCTGCTGAATGCAAAGTTCTAATAGCCTTTCTCTTGTAATATCATCTTTCCAAGACAAAAATATCCAAGTTGGAATTGATTCTTCTCCAGGCGTAATAGACTTATGTCCATGCATAAGTTCTACTGGCATATATCCAGTGACAGTGCTATGGGTGGTTCTATCAGCCCATAATGCAAATAGCAATAGCCTAGGCCAAAGATTAGGCTTCTCTTTACAAGCCTTAACTAAGGCATGAATGATAGGAGGGTGCCCCCTCTCTATTTTGTCATTAGCTTTAGAATTGTAAGTAGTTGTTAACCTTAGCTGTACACCATATCTTTAAAAAAATGATCTTGCTTCAATTGCTTCTAATTCACCCCTATCAGCTCTCATTCTTCCAATACTTCCATATTTACTAAAAATATCTTCAAGAATGAATCTACAAATTCCTTCCGTAGTCTTGGTTCGAAGAGCTCTTCCTTCAACAAAGTTTGAGAGCTCTTCCCTTGCCAAAACAAGATACTTCATTCTCCAAATTCCAGATGGTATGACAATTAAATCAATCATCCATTGGAAATGAATTGAAGGAAGATAAGTGGGATGTAGTTCATCCTTGTATCGGGCCTTAGATTGAAGTTGACATACAACACATGAAGCCACAAATTCTTCAACATCCTTATATAAATCCTTCCACCAATATCGTTCCTTAATCTTTGTATAAGTGGCCCAAACTCCTCTGTGACTAGCCCAAAGGGCATCATGAAATTCTCTAAGCACATGGATTTTGGTTTCAAGATCATCCACCACTCTCAAAGGTAATTCATCAGCTCTTTTTGCCCTCTTCCAAAGAAGTCCATCTCTCAACAGATATCCGTATGATTGATGTCTGATATCTTTAAAAGTCTTGTCCATCCACCCTTCTTGCTTCTTCAAAGTGCTCAAATAGAGTCTAATATCTTGTAGTCTCCCCTTATATAACTCTGCTTTGAATGGCAAGATGTCATTGGTTGAATTTTTTCTATTAACAGCCAATACATACCTTTCTTCTAAAAGGTCTTCACTCTCCTCATGAGCCATTATTTCTTCTTCATGAAAATATTTGGCCCTTGATAACATATCCGCCATAGGATTCATTTTTCCAGCAATGTGCACCAAAATTGGATTTAATGACTTGATATATGCTATCCATCAAAGCATGGCAATGTTTGGTGAAGAACAATTGGCAATCATACCAAGAAGAGGTAAGCAATCAATTTCTAACACAACATTTGCTCCAATCAAGTAATTTCTTTCAGTTGTTAGAGCAGTAAGTGCACCCCAAAGCTCTCTCTTCACTTGAGGATATGCTCTCTAGCGTTCTGTAAGAATCCTTGCTCCAAAAAGAATAGCAAATCTATCTCCTTTTATATCATATTGGCCAACAGCCCACCCTATGGCTATTGGACTTGTATCTATTGTAACAATCACCGGTCTTCCACTCTCATATTCAACTTGTTTTAAAACTGGAGGTGACTTTAAAATTCCTTTCAAGTCTTCTATTGCTAAATCTTGCTCTTGTTTCCAATGAAATTTAATTCCCTATCCTTAATAATTTATAAAGAGGCTCTGATATGTGAGCAAAATGAGGTATCCATATTTGATAGAAGACACATGCTCCTAGAAACCTTCTCACTTCAGTGATGTTACTACAAGCCATCATTTTTGCAATAGCATCAACTTTCTCAGGATTAGGCCTTCTTCCATACCGTCCACAAAGATGTCCAACTACCAAAATTTCTTCAAAACCAAATTTAGACTTCTCAATTGAAAGGGTCAAATTTGCTTCTTCAATCTTGCATAAAATCTTATCAACATCTTTAATATGTGTTCTTACAAATGCTCTGCAACCATCATTATCCAAAATAGAGTCTTTATATTCTTCTTTACATCCTTTGATAGGAATGTCATCCACAAAGGGTATAGTCTTTTCTGGTACAAACTCTCTCAAGATTTGATTCATTGTATTTTGCATATGTGCCACTGAGTTTGTAGCACCTTGAGGCAATGTGCACATTCGAACCAATCCTAACGGAGTTTTCATGGTTGTCAAGTCTCTACTTTCAATGGCCAATTGAAATTGATCATAACCAGAGTACAGATCTCCAATCGAATATATGGCATGTCCAGCAAACGCATCTGCTACTTCATCCACAATTGGTCCTGATCCTTTGTTCCTTTGTATTGGTAACCCTCTGGCCGATCCAGATCTCTTGGATGAATTGCGAATGCAGGAAATTTAGGAAACAATAAAACTATTAGGAATATTGTTACTTAAAGGCTCCATGGATTCTATATTTTCTTTCCTTCACAAATAATTTTTTAAAATAAGATTACCGGTGGAACTGTGATTGTCAAATTCCATTAATATGAAAATGAAATAACCATGTTTACTAAACTCCGGAATATCCAATCTCGATTCCACAAGAGAAAGGCTCTTCAAGGTTGTAGCATCTCGAAACTCTTTTCTTATTCTAAATGAAGAATTTCTCCTTCAATCTTCAATTCTCCATAATGTTTTTTTTCAATTCTTCCGGCTTAAAACTTGGCTCCTTCTCGCTATTTGATATGTCATCAAGATCCAATTGAAGTTGAGTCAAGAGTAGGGCCATTCACATCGCTATATTTTATTAAATACTATATTTCAAGATCCAACTTATAACTTTGGCATAAATCCTTGCTCTCCATTGCATCTATTATTTCTTGATACAATGCTCTCGAGTAAATTTCAATTATAATATCTGTACCATTACTTTCTTCTTCTTTAATCTGCAAGTTGCATAAAACTTGCAATATATCATCTCCAATGCCTTTTTCTTCATATATTCCAGAAATATACTCACCATTTAAAAGAGCCTTTGCATTTTTTAGATTTTTCTCCATCTTTTTAATGATCTTTTTATTTACAGGGTCCAGATCTTTTATATCCATAAAACTCACAAATCCACACTTAGTCATTCCAACAAATCTACTTTTAATGCCATGTATATCGGGGAGCTGAAAAATATTTGGTCCTTCTGCACCCGTGGATCCCCATTCTCCACGAGTGCAATTCAGAAATCCGAAAAGTGTAAAGAATTAGGCAGAGGCCCATCCCTAAGACAAACTCGATGCCTCTCATGTTCAGACTTCACTGTCAAGAATTGTACAGATTTCTTGCCATCACAGCTTCGAATTCGTGCATAATGAGATCCATCATTCAACACCTTGGTTTCCATTCTTGATGCAGTGATGTAAGATTGTCCTAATATCACAGGATAAGCACCATCATTTTGAACAAAATTTTTTTGTTTTACTTCCACATCTCCAATCTTTGTCGCAATTTCCGGACAAGCTCTAAATAATTGTGTTTGCCCACAATTTGCAGCCCTCATAACCCATCCATGATTAGTATCAATTGGCCATTTATTTTTCTCATAAATATTTTGAGAAATAATGTTTATCTCTGAGCCATGGTCCACAAGAGCCAAAACTGATTCATCTAATCCTCCAAGTTTGACCCTTGTCTCTGTGGTAGCTCTAGCCCAAAATGGTTGAATATAATCCATTCCTTCCTTGTCTTCTCTATCAATCCCATGCACAATTGCACAATCAAAGGTCCTCACTTCTACCTCAGTATTTCTCCCATGTGCTGCCACAGATACTAATCCATCCACTGCTTCTTCTTTCTCTTCTTGAGTTTGCAAGGCCTGGACCTTTATGTCATAGCCTTTCACCCCCTCTTCGTTATTTTCCACCATCTTCTCATATTCCACAAAACCTTGATCTTTGGTCATATCACTCTTGTTACTGACCACACAGGTTTGTGCAAACATTTGTAAGATCATATCTTCCTCCTCATTAGTCAAATAGTCATTTTGTTCTTTAACCATTTGACCATTATTAGCCTTCTCTTCCATAGTTATTGGATCTCACATCAAAGCAAATACTTGTCCAATTTCAAATTCCTCATCTTTGGTCATATGCGTGTCCAGAGCCTTCATCATGACTGTTTCAACTGTCATCTGTCTCTTCCTTTTAACGACATCAATGATCAATTCATGAAAATCTTTTTTAGCAATGCCAAGAGCCTCTCTCAATGTAAATTCAATCTTGGCATCTAAGATTCTTTCTTCCAACACCCCTTTCATGTCAATGGAAGATTCAATGTCAGATTGAAGCTTATAGGCAGGTCCCTTACCTTTTCCTTTAGAATCAGCTTCCCTTTCCTTTTCTTTGGCATTGTCTGTCCTCTCTTCCCATTTTTCCTTTAGAAGTGGCCCTTCTCCTGAATGATCAAAGACAGAGGACCTCCCAGGTCTTTGCCGTGTATGAGCAGCAGGACCTTCTACCTTTTCACCTTTTTTGAGCTCCTGGATTTTTCTCTTAGATATTGGCTCCCCTGTATCATCATTCTTAAAGGTTCGCCCTCTCTTCTCTTCAACAAAGACATCATAGTCTTTAGTTTTGTCTTGAACTTGACCTAAAAAAACTTTGATGCTAGCTGTTTCAACAGGGTCATCCCAACCAGTGACATTTCGAATGGCTTGAGCCCCTCTGCGCAAAATTTCAACAGATGGAGCTTCTAAAGTCTTAATTGTTTGTTGCTCCACTCCTATATGGAATGTCTCAGCACCTTGTCCATGTAAACAATTAGACCTTTTCATCTTTTCTTCCATAAGTTTTTTCATTCCTCCCTTGCCAAAGTTGGTACTCAAAGGCAAGTTAGTAGATGCATCATGAATCTTACCATCTTTGAAGACAATAATGCCTGCTTTAATAGCTTCATCACATGATTTGCAACTTCGAAGATTGTGACTGTCTTTTCCATCACAATAAACGCATCTCCTCACAAATGATCTTGCACCTTCAGATGATTGAGGGTCTCGAGACTTTTTCAATTCACTCATTTCCACCTTCAAATCCCTAATACCCTTTATAAGCTCATCTAAAGTTTTTTCTTCAACTGTCTTGACCATCTTAGGAGATGTTGTTGAAGAGGTTGGAGCAAATGATACCTTGGAAGCTTTTGTAGCAGGCTTTGGTACTACATCCATCTGAGTTGTCACACTTCTGGATTTCATTCTCCGTTGCTTTGCCACAAGAGCGACTGCTTCCTCCACTCTCCTCCAATCATTTGTAAAACCTCCTTCGGTGGTTCGATCACCTAAAAGCAAAAAGAGTCTATCTTCCAAAGCATCATCTGCTGCTTGCAAGAACAACTCAGCCTTCCTAGTATCAAAAAGACGCCTTTCTGCTAAAGGCAATTGGTTGTATTTCTTCTCAAAATCTCACAGCAATTCATTTGGACCCATAGTATTTCCAGGCCGCTGTTCAATCCAATCAATAAAAGACCTCTTGGTCATCCTCTCTGAGTCTTCTTCAAAATACTCATCACGCAATCTCTCTTCAAATGTCATCCAAGTAGTAACATTTGCATCCCTTCGAATTTCTTCCACTTTCTCACGAATCTCAGGCACAACAGCTAATGTGAAAGTTTGTATCATTCGAGCCTCAGGTACCTGTTGCACCTCCATCTCACAAACATAAACCTTCAAAAACCTGGTGATGTCCTTTCCGTCAAATCTTCCAATCTTGTCAACAACACCCTTCAAAGCCTTGGTAGCTCCATTACCTCCAGCTTGAGTTTTATATTGATCCATAAATATTGCCAAAGCTCCTAGAATGGTATCCATGTTTGATTGGGCTCCAGAGGAAGCCCCTCCTAGTATCCTCCATATTACCTTAGCCAAAACTAGTAGCCCCAAAGCAGCTCTCAGTGGAAGCACCAAATATGTCGGGTAGAGAGAATTCGCCTTGGGAAAACGCCGGGTTCCTAGCTGCTACTAGAACTAGCAGGGAACATGAGAAGAAGCCGTGCAAGTATGTTCTATACTTGCACAATATTTCTTCAAGCTTTCAAGTTATACTTGTATTATACTTGTACAAGTCTTGTACAAATATAAAGTATAAATACTTGAATAATACTTATACAAATACTTGTATAAACACTTGTATAAATCCTTGGTATAATACTTGTACAAATACTTGTACAAATATTATGTAGAATATTTGTAGAATACTTGTAGAATACTTATATAAATACAAGTATATATACTTATATAAAAGGTATAAGCAAAGTATGTATGTATTCAAGTATACCTCAAAATACAACCGCATATGAGGAATACAAGTTATACAATAAGCTGAAACTAAATAAATCACTAAAAATTCATCCAAAGGTCGAATCAAGCGTGCTTATAGCCTATGGAAAGCCAATAATCCATTGTAAAACATATCAAAATTTCACAAATAGATGACTTACCATTTAAAAGTTATGGCTAAAAGAAGTAGGCGCTAAAATTTCCAAGCAAATGCAAAGGCAGCAAAGCTCCTCTTCACTTCAGCCTTTGTTGTGATCACTTCCCTTCTCCAAATTGGACATGCAATAGCTTTTTAGAAAGCTCACTCCATCATCTAGCTTGCCCTAAAATTTTGCATGCATGCCTCTCAAACTCCAGTTTTTGTAGCTAGTCGATTCTACTCTTCAAACCCTAGCAACAATTTTCCCTCTTTGACACTTCACGGCTCATAAAACTTTCATCAAAGCTCCAAATGTATTGATTTTTGTTTTTGTGGAAAGCTTATACAAGCTTCTACAAGCACCTAAATTATCAAGAAGATTGAAGAGACTGTCCGACTTGGGTGGTTGAACAAAGTTTCTGCCCCTCTTCGTCGGGTGGCAGCAAACCCTTTCCCACTCTCAAGCTCACAACTTTTGTTCTCCAACTCCAAATGCTACAAGAGATGTCTTGATAGATAGCTAGCACAATCTTCCACACTCTCTATAAATTTCACTAAGAAAGAGTTGAAATCAAACTTGCAGTGGCAGCTCGAAGTTTCTGCCCCTCTTCGTCGGGTGGCAGCAAACCTCACTCTACTAAAACAAGCATAACTTTTTGTTCACAACTCCAATACAAGCAAGTGAGTAGGTTCTAAAATCCTCACAACTTGAAGAACACACCCACCAATTTTCACTACAAACACTTCTATCTCCTCGGAGCTATCTCTCTCCAAAGTTCACCACTCAAAAACTCCCTTTTCTCTCGGTCTAACAAGAGGAGTATATCTCCCTTTCTTTCTATATTAGACTATGAGACGCCCACATGGGCAGCCAAATCCTATTGGATGGGCCTTATTCACCCCATGCTCTTCTTTCTTATCCTTCATAAGGTCCATTCTACCTCAAAAGTCAACAAGAAAGGTAAAACAACCTTTACCTTTCTTCTAATTACAAAAGAGTCTATTCTAGGATATAAATAAGGTAGGAACAAAACAAATAGCCATCTTAAATCACTAATTAAGTGGCTATAATAAATCCTCTCCTTATAATATCTTCTAAAATAATCTCTAGCACTCACACATATATTAACAATAGATACAAGATATTTAATATTTTTATACACTGCACGTAAATGCAGTATGACACCGTGTGGTTGAACATCTCAACACTCCAAATTAATTAAGGTCCCTTTCTCTCAGTTCAATCTTCTCATTGCTTTACGATACTTTTATTTCTTGATATTCAAAAACTTCAAACCAATGCTCTACTAGACTCAGGATCATATGCTTGTTTTTTAGATGAAGAATTTGTCAAGCTTTACAAATTTCCTCTTGTTAAGAAACCAAAGTCTATCCATGTAGAAGTCATAGACTGTCAACCTTTGTCTTCTTGCGATGTTACTCATGAAACTAAACTATTGAAGATATGTCCTGAAAATCATGAAAGTAGCATAGTATTTAATATTATCAAGATCCCTTCATGTCTAGTCATTTTGGGGCTATCTTGGCTTGATAAATATAATCCATTGATAGATTAGAGGTTGTAGAAAGTAATATTTCTAATAAAACCCTTAATAGTAGAACCTGCCAAGATAATGTCTAGAAACAAATCCTTGTTCATAGGCGCGAGGGTCTTTATGAAGGAAGCCAAGCATAATACATCTCTTGTCATCTTCACAACGCCAAGATTCAACTCTGATTTTTGTTATTCCGGAGTAGTATGAAGAATTCAAGGATGTCTTTGAGAAGAAGAATGTTGATATGCTACCAAAGCATGGACCATACGATTGTGCTATAGATCTCCAAGAGGGAGAACAACCACCATTTGGTCCAATCTATAATTTATCACAAGACGAGCTCTCAGCATTGAAAGATTACATTGAAGAGAATCTTGCAAAGAATTTCATTTGGCATTCTAAATCTCCAGCAAGTGCATTTATTCTCTTTGTGAAGAAAAAAGATGGCTCATTACGAATGTATGTTGATTATTGAGGCTTGAACAAGATCACTGTGAAGAATTAATATCCATTACCACTAATATCCAGACTCTTAGAGCAACTTAGTGAAGCCAAAATATACACCAAGATAGATCTTCAAGGAGCTTACAATCTTGTATGAGTAAAAGCGGGAGGTGAATGGAAGACAATGTTTTGGACGAGGTATGGACATTTTGAATATAATATCATACCCATGCACTAGCTATATTTTAACATTTGATGAATGATATTTTCCAAGAGTATTTGGATAAATTTCTTGTTTGTTACCTTGATGACATTTTGATCTATTCCAAGAATGTTCAAGAATATGAGGATCATATGAAGTTAGTATTACAAAAACTTTGGGATGCAAGATTATACGCCAAATTAGAGAAATACATATTCCATTAATCCAAGGTAGAATTTCTTGATTATATTATTTTGGACAAAGGATTGTTGATGGATCAGAAGAAGGTTCAAGTAATAACAGATTACACAATATCAAAGACGGTACGAGACGTGCAATATTTTATTAGATTTGCCAATTTTTATTGCATTTTTATTAAGAACTACTCACAAATTGCAACCCTATTAACGCAGTTGATATCAAAGGACAAACTCGAGTAGAGTATCCAAGCAGAAGAGGCTTTTTAAGAGTTAAAGTCGACATTTACAATAACTCCTATCTTAGTACATTCCAACTTTATAAAGGCTTTCTATTTGGAAACAAATGCTTCTGACTTTGCGCTCGGAGTTGTATTATCACAAATGGAGAAGGATGATAAACTTCACCCGATTGTGTTCTACTCAAGAAAGTTTTCGATAGAAGAAATCAACTATAAAATTCATAATAAGGAGCTGCTTGTGATAATTGATTCTTTCCAAGAGTTGCATCATTTATTAGAGGGTGCTGCACATCCAATGATTGTATATACAGATCACAAGAATTTGGAATATTTCATAACAGCTCGAGTTTTGAATCGTCGCGAAGCTTGGTGGAACATGTCATTATTTTGATTCGACTTCATTATCACATATTGGCTAGAAAGACAACAAGGATTATCGGATGCATTATCGAGGAGATCATATCTAGCATCCAAGGCTAGAGATGTAGCATTTGATTAGCACTGTACAACTTTGCTACAATTAGAACGGTGTCATGATGTAACGCGACTACTAGGTGAAAGAGTGTAGAAATAGTATATTATAAAAGATCGTAGTTCAAAATATTGTAGCAAATTATCTTTGAAAAATAGATAATAGTAAAAAGGGAATAAAACTAATAAATTTTAATGTTGCCTTTTTTACAAATGAGCTTCTATTTATTTTGTAGGGCCATAAGTAAGGCAAAACAAAGTAGATTGGGAAATAAAATGATTTAGGCATATATAGGAGAGAGTTAAGAAGAGGTTTCAAAAAAAACTTACTACAAAAACCTTGAAATAGATACTCGAAAAGTACCGGTTATGAGCTGGGATCGAAATCAGACCCTAAGGCACAAAACCAAGTGCCTACGACAGATCCAAGAGGCTTTTGCAGATTGGAGATTAGGATTAGAGAGTGGACTTAAAGGATTTTGTATAGGATTTTGTATAGGATAGTTTTGAATGATTTGGAGAAAATGTGACTTTGAAATTGCTTTGCAAAGTCAGGGTTGTTTTTGGTAACTTGGGATTTTGTGAAATAAAATACGGTTGATGTTTTAAGCGATTTCAATAGTTTTGTAATAGATCTACAGCTGGAAATTTGTGAGTTTTTGGGTATTGTTGTTCTTAATGTGTGCTATGAATTTAAGCTAAATGTAACGGTTCAATTTTACGTAATTGAGGTTTAAGTGGGTCAAGGTCTCAGAAATTAAGTTTTGAGGGTTAGTTAGGATTTTTGAGATCTTGAGCAATGTGCCAGTTGGATTGGACTAATTTTTATTTGTGTGGATAATAGACTTGTTTTTCTATACACATGAGTGATTTGAGATTGATTGAACATTAAAAAAGAGAGAAATCAGCATTGGAAGATCAGCATCAAGGTTAGAGAAGAAGGCTGACCAACACCCAAGAAGTTTTTGGGATTTTTCTTCCATTTGGTAAGTTTGATTTCCTTCAAATTTGTTGTGCTTGTTGTTGACTAAGAGGTTGAAAGGTATACAGAGTTTTAAGTAAGATCAACGATCTAATCAGCAGATATTGAGGTTCTAATTTTCTCTAGGGTTGATTTAAATTGGTTAGAATTTGGTTTAAGATTTCATTAGGATTTGGTTTAGGATTTAGGATTTGACCTAGGATTTGACTAGGATTTGGCCAAGATTTGACTTAGGATTTGACTTAGGATTTGACTTAGGATTTGACTTAGGGTTTGACTTAAGATTTGATTTAGATTTTGATCAGGGATTGATTTAGGTTTTGACCAGGGATTGATTTAGGGTTTGACTTAGGGTTGGACTAGGATTTGACCAAGATTTGACTCAGGATTTGAACAAGGTTTGACTTAGAATTTGACTTAGGTTTTGACTAAGATTTGACTAGGATTTGGCCAGGGTTTGACTTAGCATTTGACTTAGGTTTTGACCAGGGTTTGATTTAGGATTTGATTTAGGTTTTGACTAGGATTTGACCTAGGATTTGAATAAGATATGATTTAGGATTTTAAGATTCTATTTTTAGTATTTTCTAAATTTAATATTTTATATGTTATTTTATATTATGATTAATGTATGATTCATTTACTCTTCTTTTGTAATTGCTTAAAGATAGGATCAAAGTTTGATTAATATTGTTAAGATTTAATAGAAGTTGTTTAGGATTCTATTAGAGTTGTTAGGATCTTGTTGTTGTGTATTTCTTTTTTGTCTTCCATAGCCAGGTGCTCGGAGCATTCTCGAGAAAAATTGCACATCTTGATCAAAGAATCCTTGACATTGCCCTTACGAGTTTTTACAACCTCTACCAATTCCAAAATGATCGTGGTCTTCAATATCTATAGACTATATTATAGATTTGCCACCTTCTGCAACATTTGATGCTATCTACATGGTGGTAGATTGATTTATAAAGATGACACATTTTGTTCCATATAAAAAGATAACTTTTGGTGAAGAAATAGCAAGATTATTTATTGACAATATATATCGATATCATGGTTTATCAGATGACATTATTTTAGACTGAGGGCCTCAATTTATATCAAAGTTTTGGAGGTCACTTTTTGACATATTGAGGGTAGATATCAAACTCTCTTTTGTCTTCCACCCTCAAATCAATAGTCAAACAGAGCGAGTTAACCAAGTCTTAGAGCAATATCTACGATATGCAATCAACTATCAAAAAGATGATTGGACTACATATCTACCATTGGCGGAGTTTGCGTACAATAATTTGATCCATGCTTCAACCCAATAAACACCTTTTTTTGTAAATTATGGATATTATCCAAAACTCGATTTTTTGGATAAATTCAAAGATCAAAATCTAGTAGTTGAAGATCTTGTAAAGCATTTAAGGGAGATCCAAACCACCTTGAAGCTTCAGTTACACGTAGCTCAAGACTTGTACAAAGCTTCTATAGACAAATTTCGAAAGGATTCTCCTACTTTTCAAATTAGAGATAAGATTTGGCTCTTGCAATAAAATATCAAGGCCACTCGACCTTACAATAAGTTGGATTATAGGAGGTTGGGACCATTTTGCATTTAGGAGCAAATCAATCTGGTGGCTTATCAGTTGAAACTACTCACATCCATGAAAGTACATGCAGTCTTTCATGTTTCTCTTCTAGAAGCTTATAGCAAATCAACTTTACTAGAACAGATACAGCCACCACCAGCTTGTGTTGAAATCAAGAACCACGTAGAATATGAGGTGGAAGAAGTCCTTGATTCACAACGGAGATGAGAGAAGTTGGAATATTTAATTTAATGGCGTGGCTATGATATAAACGATTTGGGAGCTAGCAAAAAATATAATAAATGCACCGCAAAATGTACAAGAATTTCATTGACGATATCTTGATAAACCAAAAGTCGGCCACTGACAAAACGTAAAGATGAAGCCTTCTTCAAAAAAATGTATAAGCAGGATCCAGGTCTTATCAAAATATAACTTGTTGCATTTTTCTTTCTTGTAGTATCAAGATATTTAATCTCAGGGTGTATTTAGATATGGCTAGTGAGAATGAGGATACTGCAATAGTGATACCATCTCAATTGAGTAGCTCACGGCGTCAACCTTGAGATGAAGAATTAGAAGAATGAAGAAGACGTTGAAGAATAACAAGTAGCAGGTTACTTGTGATTGTCTTTGAAGTTGAACCAGCTCATGAATATAGTAGCAAAATGATATTTTTAGGTCGCTTCTACAATGAAGACACAGAAATTTAGGCATGGTCTCAAGTAAAAGGTGTTGGTCATTACCAGTGGCTACAAGGATCCATGAATCATCTACTTCGTGAACGACAACTGGAATATATTGTAGAAATTATGCGCCAAATCTTTGATTTTCTATGTTTATGAGCATACATCTCAAATGGCTTCTCAGAGAGCTTGAAGCTAGAGGAAGAGGTGATGTCTAGGACATACTTGTGAGAATCTTCTAGAATATTTTAGAAGGTTTTTAGAACTCTTTAGAACCTCCTAAAATCTTCTAGCATCTTCTAAGTAGATAGAAGTTATTTGAGAAGCTTCCTAGTTGGTAGAAGTTACTTGAAAAGCTTCCTAGTTGGTGAAAGTTGCTTGAAAAGCTTCCTAGTTGGTGGAAATTTCTTGAAAAGCTTCCTAAGTAGGAGTATATATTAGAGTCGAGGCTGAAGAGTTCTTCAGTCTCGACAACACATCTCTTAGAGCTCTAGTTCACCTCTCTAGTGTTGTTTCTTATACTTGTCTAATTAATCTAATTCTTGCCAGTTCTTCTCAAATTTCTTGTTTAGACTTCCAATCTATATTCTGCGTCTATGAGAAGAATAATAGAGGAAAAAAAAAAAAAAATGATGGAAAAGGATGAGTTAGGCAAAGCCAAAGGTAAAAGTCCTACTTACAAGCTTCAATTTGATATTAAAACATCCATAGACATAAAAAAATATTTTAGAGGAGAAGATTTTGGATGCTAAGATAGAATTCATTCTAATAAAGACTCTTAATATAGCTAAGAAAGATTTCGATGAGTTGATCATTGATGTAATAAAAAAAAAAAAAGATGATAATTAAAGCTATTATGGTAGAAGCATTGGATATTTATATAATTAAGAATAAAAAAGAAGAAATAATATAAATATTTGTACAATCTGCATTATTAGGATTTAAAAGCAAGATTGATGTGAAGGACAGGACTTAAATGAATCATGCTGAGGATATGTGAGGATATCAAACAGAATACATACAAATAGAATTTGATAAAAAGAAGAAGATTATATAAGAAGCATGTATTATCAATTCCTCAAAGAGAGATAATGATGACATAGGGAATAATAGCTATTCAGTATCTTATTGAATTAAGCTTGTTACAAAAATATAAGTGAAATTAAAAGATACTAACGAATTAGTCTTGGCCTTAGTTGATTATGGATCAAAAATCAACATAATATCTAGGCAAGTATATAAAAAGAATAAGTGGCTAATTAATATCAACCATAATTAGATGATTAAAGCTGCAAATAATAAATAAGGTGATTTATATGGAACTTATCTAGTTATAAATATCAAGATTAAAAATATGAAAGTGGAAAAAAACTTTTTTGTGCAAAATTTTGTTACATATCTGGTAATACTTGATAAGCCCTATATTATAGTTGCTAAGATGGAAACTAAAATCTTAGATGATGATTCACATTGTGAATCATTAAATTAACTCATTAATTATTTTAGAATAAAAAAATATATTTAGAATATTAAAACTACAATTATAAAATAAAAATATATTTAGAAGATGCTAACTAAAAAAAATATATATTAATGAAGAAGAAATAGAGTCTTAGTAAGTCTTGGAGGCAATTATCTTATTTGATTTAGTAATTTTTTTTAATTATGAAAATTAATATTTAGTTATTAAAAATAATATCTACATTGGCCGTCTATTTCTAAAAACCACTTATGAGAAACATATAAATGTTATTTAATAGGCAGAAGAAGCATGAGAAATAAATCTCATATCTTTTTAATTATTTTTGTAGAAGATAGGATTTTTAATTGATTTAAATTGATTTTATTAGTATAAAAAATCACCAAGTTAGAATAAAATATTCTTAAATTTATATTATTATTTTAAAAATATTATAGAGATTTTAAAATTCTATTCAAAATTTATTTAGAATTTTTTAGGAATTTTTAGAGCAATTTTAAAGACTTTGGTAAAAATGAGTTTTACCACCTTAGGAGCCATTATGAAAAAATGGAGCAAGATTTGAAGGCCACACAACATATGTAGGCTAATTAGATATTTTTGAATACTATATTGAAGTCAAAAATATAAAAAAATGAATTTTACTAGTAGAAAATAGGAAGACCAACAGCTAATATAGTCCTTATAGGAAAGGAGGTGCACAAGTTCCATATGGGTTGTGGCACCTTGGATGTAGGTAGGAAGATAAGATTAAGGCCTTGTGGCCTCTCTAGGACACCTATATGTACTACTTGTAAACCTTGGTGAGGTTCGAGCCCTTGATCTTTTAAACAAGCTATCCTTGAAATAAAGATTTTTCACTTAATTTTTTTATTATTTACCTATTAACTTTAAACTATTATAATTTATTCATAATTTATTCATAATAACTTGGATTTATATATTTTCTATATCATTAAAAAGATAAAAATATTATCTATCTAAAAATATAATTTTTATTTTTATTTTTATTTTTTATTAGGTGAAAATATTATGAAAAGACTATGATGTAGTTTTAGATTGTGTACTTGCTTATTATCATTTATTTCACTTGTTTTACATTTTTTTTTTCTTTGTTCTTACTATTTACTTCTTTCACTTTATACCACCAATTACAAGCATCTCTTCAGTGAGGCTATCTTGTAATTTGGGTTGAAGGATGAAATTTATCTTCATACATATTATGCTAAGATTTGTAATTATGATAAAAAAAATTATATAATTTTTTATTATAAAGCCTATTCATGAAAGACATAGAGAGCAATTCAAAAAAATGCCTTAAGAATCAAGTAACAAATTTGTAAATTTCTAAAGAGTACCATTGTAGGATGGAAATACATGAATGCTAATGAATCATCTAAAAATTTCAATATAGATAACATGAGATTTGGATTTTTAAACTTGATTAATAATAGATTTATAAATATTCAAAAGACTAAAGATTTGGATTTTTAAACTTGACTATTAATATATTTATAAGTATTCAAAAGACTAAAAATTTGGAGATTTTAAATAAAAGAAGAGTAAAGAAATAAGATTTAAAAAAAAAAAAAAATGGATTTAGTTTCAAATCATGAAGTTATAATAGGAATAATAGAAGAAGCAAGTTTAGAAGATGATTTGATATAATTTTTGGAGAACTTAGCTATAAATATGGATAAAGATGCTATAGTAGAAATATACTCAAGAAGGTCTTATGAAGAGTTGAAAAAGATTGTGATAAAAAATAGACTTATTACAAATTATAGGTTGAAATCTAAGGCTATAGTATAAATTAAATATAAGACTATGGTAAAGAAAATAAAACTAATAACTACCTAATTATAACTTGATATTATAGAGAACATCAAGTAAGTAGTTGATGAGCGAGATTTAAAAGAGAAATATAAAAATTGGACATCAATTTATTCAAGAATCATCAACTAAGCTAAAGATTAGAGGGGGTGATTTTTTGACATTAATAAAAAATATATATTTAAAGAAATACTTATTAGATATGGTAAGGCATTTGACTTGACTTCTAATGAGATTGGATGTATAAATCCTAATATTATAGCACCTATAGTAATCTTTACTATGCCACATATTCCATGGAATTTAAAGCCTATGCATATGTCTAGAACTTTACTTCTAAAATTAATAGAATTATTAAAAGAAAAGATTTAGATGGATATTTTACAAACTTCAATTACTCCCCACTTTATTAGATAGTTCATAATATCTAAGAAGTCTAGGACATTGAGGTTCATTTAGAATATACAACCTATAAATAGAATGACTATTTGAAATATGAAATCAGATCTTGTAGTAGATGAAGTAGCTAAATAATTTGCAAGTCATGCCATTTATTCTATTAAAGACTTATATTCTAAATATGACCAATTTTAGTTGGCTAAAAACAATAAAGATTTGACAACCATGAAATTTTTTTTGAAACTAATGAAGATGAATATTTTACTTTAAGATGCAACCAACTAAGTGGCTGATATTCAAAATGCTATGAATTAGATATTGAAAGAGTTTGAGCTTGAAAAGACTATTTGATTTTTAAACAATATATTTATAAAAAGAAACAAGAAAAAAGATAAAGATGAGACCATAAAAATTAAAGGTTGCAAAAATTTTGTGAAAAAGCATATTGAAGATGTACCTCAAATATTGGAAAGACTTGAGTTTTTTAATCAGAAATTATTTTTAAAGAAGTCAAGCTTTGAAGTTGGTGAGATTTTAATAATAAGACACATATGTGGCAAGTTTGGTAGAAAATCAAATTTAAAAAAGATTGATATTATATATAAAATGAAGGCTTATAAAAATAATATATAAGATTTTTTGGATAATGTGTATTCTAACATATTTGGATACTTCACTTTTTTAATATTTTAAAGCCATCATATAAATTATTAAATTAAAAAAAAGATTTATTTTGAAGAAAGAATAAAAAATAGCAATAGAAAATTTAAAGAAGATATTGAGTTTACCACCTATACTTAGACAAGTGAATTATCAATATGGAAGACTAGTGATTGTAATAGTGGATACAAATCCTATAGCAATTGGATAGGCTATTAGACAAGATGATATGGAAGGGAAGAAATTTGCAATAAAATTTGATACTAAGATTCTTAAAGAAAGGCAAAGGACTTATCTACAAATTAAAAAGAACTTTCGGGAGTGCTTATTACTTTGAAGATTGAGAGAAATTATTTGATTGGAGCTAGTGTGGTTTTGGAAATAGATTATTTGTCTTTATTTGAAATATTAATTAATTATACTAGTCTAAATATTATTATGTTAAAATGAACAGCCTACATAAAAACTTTGAATCCTATTTTGATATACTTTATTAGTAAAGAAAACTCGGTGGCTGATGTGTTGTCTAGAGCTAGGTATACCTTTGAAAAAGAGATGATGGTATATAATAAGGATGAAGATCAAGAAAAGATGAACTATAGAAATTTATTTGCTACTAATAGAATGGATTTTGGTGAAGAGATTCAAAATTTTTATGAAGATTTGTATAAAAGCAAATTAAAAGATATTAAAATTTATTTGAGTATAATAAAGAAGCAAGAAGGTTGGATAGATAAAACCTTCAAAGATATTAGGCATCAATCTTGTGGCTATTTACTTAAAGATAGATTGCTATGAAAGAGGCCAAAAAGAGATGATAAAATTCTATTGAAGATAATAAGAGATCTTGAGACTAAGAATAAGATTTTGAAGGAATTTCATGATACATTTTGGACAGGGCATAGAAGAATTAGGGCCACATATACCAAGATCAAAGAAAAGTATTAGTAAAAGGACTTATACAAGGATGTAGAAGATTTTATAAACTCATACACAAAGTGTCAGCTATAATCTAAGATTAGGTATAGAGATGGATTATATCTTACTCATCCACCTTCAATACATTTTCAATGTGTAATTGATTTGGTAGCTATGCGATCACGACTTTGAAGCATAAAATATTTGATTTGTTAGAAACATATATTTTGGAAGTTCATAGAATCTTTTAAAATATTTTAGAAGCTTTTTGAGTTTGTAAAAGTCAATTGAGAAGCTTTCTAGTTGGTGACAGTAGCTCAAGAAATTTCTCAATTAGTGGAAGGAGCTTAAGAAGCTTTCCAATCAATGGAAGGAGCTCAAGAAGCTTCCCAATTGGTAGAAGCTGTTCAAACAACTTTTTAGTTTGATGGAAATCGCTCAAGAAGCATTGTCATATTATAATTGATTATATTATATATAAAATCTAGTCAAAATATATAATATGTTTATGATTTTTAATATGTGTTAGAATAGTTAGTAAAGCATTTAAAAGAATTGGTATAAGAAACTTTATTTTTGATTTTTTGTACTTAGTTTGGTTATGGGATTTAAATTATTTAGGACCTAAATGTCTAATATGAAGCCTTGAGAGGAGATTGGGGGCCAATGAAGAAGAATTAAACTACTAAGAGGCCTATTTGGAAGGATGAAGATAAATTATTGATGAATGAAGAGAAGAGATGAAGTTCTTCATTCCTATTGGTCAATGGTCATATCCAATAGGTTTTGAGGAGGCTACCTGTGAGAAGAATAAGGATTTTGATAAATTTAAAGAGGGAATTTAAAAATCAAAGAATAGAGTTAGAAAGCTTATTTTTTGTACTATAATTTTGATATAAGAATTAAGAGATTTGGAGTTTTTATAAGAGAGGAGTAAGTGCTTGAAATTAAGATATACAAATTATATCTACTATCACTATTTTGAGCATTGGAAGAATTATACAAATACTTTTGGAGATTAAGAGGTGCAATTGAAGAGGTGGTTTTAAGATCTACATTTAATTAGGAAGAATTATTACAATTGAAGTTTTGAAGAAGGAGATATTAGGAATTAAAGATAGCAAATTGAATTCTAAGGTAGTAAGTAGGCCATTTTGTGGATAGTAATGGGATTTACCATATCTTGAATTTATAGACGAATTTCTATCTCAAATTTTTTAAAAAGGTGTATTATTATGTTTAAAAGCTAAATATCAAAGTTTCATAATATTTGGACTTTTAGTTTGTGAGATATAAAGAATTTAGTACATGGATATTTATAAATAAGGGTTTGAAGCTGTTGCTAGGGTTTTGGCGATATCTAAAGATTGGTAATAAATTGACTATTGAAACTTGTAGTAATAATTGTTAAGAATATATTAGTACTTTATGTAAATTTTGAATAGATTTGGACTATTGATTAAAAGTTATAGATTATTGAAGTTTAAAAAAAATTCCCTCCCTATAGGTGAATGAGGGTTTTAGAATATTTTGTTATACTTTGAATGTTTTAATGAAATAAGACTTATGTATTAGGTGTAATAGTCCTATGAAGGAGGCTTTTATAAAAATTTGAAGGTTTTGTTATTTTGGATCTTGGTTGAATATTCAGTGGTAGCTAGGAACCCAACACTTTCTTGAGGCAAATTCTTTCTACTACGACAGTGTCCTAGACAAGAATATATATAGGAGTTGAGGCTGAAGAGTTCTTTAGTCTTGACAATGCATCGTTTAGAATTTTAGCTCACCTTTCTTGGTGTTGTTCATGTACTCATTTGTTTAATTTAAATTTTTTTTGGTTTCTTCTTGAACCTTGTCCAAGTTCAAGTCTCTTGCTTTATATTTTTGTGTCCTTCATAATTTATTAAGACTAATCTCATTTTAAATATCAAAGTTGGATCCTTCCTGTTAGACAATATATTCCTCTATTTGAAGGTATATCGATACTTTAAAGGTTACGGATTACCTTTTCCTAAACTAATATTTTCTTCATCACAATATTAGAGCTTTGTCCCTCTTTTAAGAGAGTGGATCACCCCTCTCATTGAAGGTTTTAAAATATTTTAGAGATTGCAAATTACCCTCTTTTAAACTAATATTGTTTTATAGATTTCTTTTTTTTTTCTTGTAGAATGGCTCGAGGCCAAGACATTAGTATGACCAAATCTTCCAAGTCCAAGTTAGATGCCATTATAAGTACTCTTATTATTTTATCTGCTAGGACTACAAAGATTGAAGGAATTGTTGCAAAACTTTGTAATGATGCAACATCCAGAATACCACAATCTAGATTACATCTACTTCCAACCTTTGTGCTTGAGAATGTGGTATTATCTATGCTATACCAAGAAAATCCGTCCATTCAATAATATTAAGAGCCTTGAGTTAGTCTTTTGGAGAAATATGATGGTACATATTGAAAGTTCCGAGGGTTTGTCAACCAAATTCAATAAACAATAGTCTTACAACCTGATATTTATTCAATAGAATAACCATGGATTGGATTGGTTGATACCTTATTTATAGAGCAAGCATTATTATAGTTTGCTCCCTTCTTTGAAAAAAGATGACCAATTTTGAATAACTTTGAAGTTTTCATGTAAACATTTGGAAAATATGACAAGGCTCATTGGACAACAGCTAAGATTCAAGCATTACGTTGTCATGTTGTGGTTTAGCTACTATGTGAAAAAATTGTACATATATATTTAATGTATAATTTACTACATAGCTAAATAAGAGCCATATCAATAGACTTTTATTACTTACAAGATATAGTTAGGTTGCTACTTTAGAAGGGATCTATTAAAAAGATTATTATTGAGATTTATATAATCTTATTTCTTCTTTTGATAGTAATTTTGAGGTTGATTTTATATTGATTGTAACTTATATATATCTTAAGTCACCTTTTTTAGGCATTGGTGACCCTTAAAATCTTAGTTTATTTCTTTTATTTAGTGCTTAAAGCACAAAGTATGTAAATCTTATAAAAAGAGGATTAGAAAAGGGTTTTTAGTATAAAAAGGATAGTTTGGCCATCTATGTGGATGAAAAGAGGTGGATGATAGAAATCTCTATTCTTATTGGCCAAAAATCATATCCAATGGGCTTCAAGGAGGCTGCCCGAGTGTTTATTAGAAGTTAGGATTTTTATTTTGAAGGGAGTCAAACATAAGAGGCTAGATTCATAAGGTTTAGGTTTTTGGATCTGGTTTAGGTGCAAATTTTGTGTGATTTGCACTTTTTATGAAGAAGTTATAGGCGCTCAAAGTTAAGGTATTGATTTTGGATCTACTGTCACTCTTTTGAGTATAACTCGTGCATACAGAGAGTAAT